>PVLD010021303.1:0-31779 GCA_004027595.1 Dinomys branickii | reverse complement strand
TTTTATTTTAAAGACAAAAGAATGGAGACATATGAACCAGAAAAGCCATAAACAATACAGAAAATACAAAGTTATACAGAATATAGTAGGGAATTAGCACTGGATGTTGTATTACATAGTTATCTTCACATTAGTTAACACAAAAACATTAAAGGAAATACCAAATTATAGAGAAGGTAGTAGGGAATTTGCACTGGATGCTGTATAATATAAAGTTATCTTCACTTCTGTTAATACAAAAACGATTGAGGAAATACAGAATTATAGAGAACACGGAAGGGAATTAGTTCTGGATGCTGTCCTACATAATGTTACCTTCACCTTTGTTACTCAGTTACACAGATGATGGCCCATTTGATCATTCAATTTTTCTCCTCCCTCATCTCCGTTGCCCTACCACTCAGTCAGTCATCTTCCCTGTGATAATAACTGTACTCCTGGGTTTATCTATATCCTTGGACTCTCGCCTTGGGAAGAGATATAGCTGCCTCAGACTATACTATAACATACAGGGGTGTATACAAACTGCCATGGTTGGAGGTGGGAAAACACATATGCTCACAGCAGACCACCCGGCTCCACCCTGTTGTTGTGCTATTGGTGGGAGTTGGTCCAGTCCATGAGGTGCCCTGAGCGGGGCCCTCAGTGGAGCAGCCACCGGGCCCACTGTGGAGCAGCAGAGGAGCAGCTTCAGGGCCCACAGTGGAGCAGCTGCAGGGCCCACAGCGGCGCAGCCGCGGGGCCCACTGCAGATCATCCGCGGGGCCTGCAGCGGAGCAGCCGCGGGGCCCACTGCGGATCATCCACGGGTACGAGAGGACATCTCAAAGGGCACACACTTTGAGTCAGACAGATGTGGGTTTGAACCTCAACTTTACTATTTGTTAGCTGTGTGACTTTGCACAAGTAACTTTTTTCTTTCTTCTTTTTTTTTTTTGGTCTTTTTGAGACAGGGTCTCATTATGCAGTTCAGGCTGGCCTTGAGCTCTCTGTAGACCAGGCTGGTCTTGAACTTGCAATGATCCTCCTGCCTCAGCCTCCAGGGTGCTGGGATTACAGGTGTGCACCATCACACCCGGCTGCACAAGTAACTCAATTTCTCTGAGCCTCAGATCTTTACTGATACAACTGACATAAACATCAGCCCTGGAATTAAGGGAGATAAACTACATATACAGTACAGGGGAGGTACCTATGAATAAATAGGAGCTGTTATCATCTGTGTGTCATTGCTGGGGACCTAGGCTAGTTTTCTCTAGGAGGAAACAGAGCCGGGTAGATAATTGAATCTTTTCATCAGTCTCCTGAGATAAAGATGATCAGCCTCATTTTGAGTTGAGAAAACTAAGTCTCAGAGATTAGATAACAGCTCAGTGGATGAGGGGTAGAGTAAGCTTGCAAGAGCTAGGATTTTATTTTGTTCTTTTTTTCCTTTTTTCTGAGACAGGGTCTCGCTATGCAGTCCAGGCTGCCCTTGAGCTCACTTTGCAGCCCAGGCTGGCCCTGAACTCGCAGCATCCTCCTGCCTCAGGCTCCCCAGTGCTGCGTGCACCACCACGCCTAGCTCTTATTCTGAGTGTGCATTCTCCCTTGCAGTCAGAATCTGCTGCTCCCACCAGTCTGTGATGGCTCCAAAACTACTCCCCTTAGTCAAGATGCAGCTGGTCATGATGGCCAATGCTGGCCCCAAGTACGCAGTTTTGGTGCCACCAAACACCATTTCTCTCCTGCAGGGGTTAGGAGAGACGACCTTTCCCAATCCCGCAGTTACCTCCCTGCCCCTTAACTTTACAGCCTCAGAACTTCCCTTATTCCAGAGCTTGTGTCTCTGAGACTCAGACAGAACCACCCGTCCTGGGACGCCTTCCAGGGTGCCTCCCTGTCAAGGGAATGATAAGTAGGTCACCATCAGGATGGTGGGGGAGGAGCTGACTGCATGGAGGAGGAGGAAAGATCCTGCAGATCACACCGACAGTGGGAACCAAAACAACAATGGTTTCTCTCTCTCCCTCTCTCCTCTCCCGCTCTCCCATTCTCTGCCCTCTGCTGGCCATCAGGGCTGTAGAAAGTGTTTGGAGGCCACACAGGCGCTCTAGGGAACATCGGTGGAGGAGACCATACCGAGCAGAAGGCTTGCACACACACACCTCCCTGCCCTTGCTCCCCTCCCTCCTCCCCACCCCGCCCCCGCCTCCTGTTCGGCTGCTCCACAGCACCCAGGTGGTGCTCCGCTCTGCTTTGCCAAGGGGCCACTCAACTTCTGAGCCTGCACCCTGCTGACTGCTTCTCCAGGCCCAGGAGCCAGAGCTTGGGAGCGTGGAGGCTCTAGGGCCACAAAGACGCTGGCCTTGACTGCCTGGAGCAGCAGCCCAGAATCCCATTTATTAAGATATTGTTGTGGCAACTGGGGCAAGTCACAGGCTTTGCAAGATAGCTTCCTCACCCAGGCTGTCTTGGCAACGGTTCACAATGAGTGTGGATGATCACCGTGAAAACCAGGGACAGAGAGACAGGGAGAGAGACAGGAGAGTGCAGCAGTAAAGATCCAACACTACAACTCCACCCGGCCCGGCCCGCTGTCCCTGGGGACTGAGCCCTGCTGGCCTCAGAACACAGGGCGGTCACATTTCTAGGAAATTGCAGCTGGAGGGGAAAGGTCCTGGCTGTGGGAGCGAGGCTGTGTACAACGTGCACCCGGGCAGACAACTGGCCCCCAGACTTCATGCCCGCCCCCGGGGACAAAGACAAGCACACAAAAACACAAAGACCAAAGGCTGACCCTCGGACCTGGGAGTGACCAAACCCACTTCCCTGGATGGTGGCTGTGGAAACAGGGAGTTCACCTCTGGAGAGAATGAGGCAGTTTCCACCCTCCTGGCTGGCAGCCTGGTGAACTTCCAGCCCAGAGTCCACTGAGTCAGGCCACAGGCAGTGTTTTGCAGAGGCTCTGAGGCTATAGTCCAGGCTTTGTGATACGTTTCCTGCCTGGCCCATGTTTCCATGCTGTCCCCTGCCTTCCTCCCCCTGTCCCTGAGACCCCAGACAGACTGTTCAAGGATCCTGAACGCTCCACACTATAGAAAGGAATGTCCTTTCACCCCACCGGTGTCTGCTCAGGTGCCCTGGGGGGAAGTCGCGCTCTTGCCTTCTGTGATCCTCCTTCCTCCTGCAGCTCGCAGGAGAGGCAGTGCTGGATGATAGGAGAGAGACATCCATCTTCACCCAGGCCCTTTATTACGTTTAATCTCTCTAGCGGGGTAGAACTGTCAAACACACCTTGTTCCCAGGCTGCAGTAATCCCGAGACATCTCTCATCAGTGTGGGTGGAAACTCCACAGGTATGTGGCAGGCAAGTAGCAGCAGTGACAGCATCGGGGGAGCCTCAAACAGAACAAGAAGTTTGGGCTTGTGAGGCTTAGAGGCTTTGTGTTCTCAGAGAGCAACTGGCAGCTGCTCGTGCCTGGCACCTGCCCCAGCCTGGGCCCTTTGGTTGGTCAGTGTCTCTGCCTGTGCCTGGGTGGGCTGCCTTTCCCAGGCCCAGCAACCACTAACCCTTGGCTTGGTTAGGGCTACTGGGAGGAAAGGACCAGCCCTGAAGTTTCCATCTCCCACAACCATCAATCAGTCATGCATCTAAGCAGGGGTTCTGAAATTCAGTGTGCATCAGAATTGCCGGGGAACACTTATCTCTAGGTGACATGTTCTAAGGCCCCTAGGTGATGCCTGAAACCCTGTACATGCTGATTTTTTATCTTTACACTTAAGGAAGTGCTTCATGGCTTCTCTTGAGCATATCCAAATTGCCAGCATCAACCCTATTGTACTTATTAAATATTCTGTAAAATTAGAAAGGCCTGAACACAAGCACTGCAATACCACAATAGTCCATTTGATAATCAACATGGCTACTGTAGCATAGACAGCATGAAGGTACTAGACAAAGGGGTGATTTACATTCCAGCCAAAAAGGTATGAAATTTCATCCCTACTCAGAAAGGTGCATGATTGAAAACTTAGGAATTGTTTACTTCTGGAATTTTCCGCTTAATATCTTTGGACCAGGTTGACCTTGGATAACTGAAACCTCTGGGGTACTATATGGATTAGGGGTGTATACAAATTTCTAATCCCCAAGGTTTGGGGCTTGACAGGTCTGGACTAGGAACTGTAGTTGTATTTCTCTGATCTTTCTAATTTTCTCCTTGACATGAGCTTTGGGTTTGACTTGCTCTTCTTCTAGAAGCTTGAAATTCAACATTAGGTTGTTTATTTGAGCTATTTTTCTGATATGGGAATTCAAATTCACTGCTATAAATTTTTATTATATGATTGCTTTCATTGCATCCCACAAGTTCAGGTATGTTATATTAACATTATCATTTAATTATAGAAACTCTCTAATTTCTTCTTTAATTTCATCTGTGACCAATTAGTTTGTTCAGGAGGGTGTTATGTAACTTCCATGTGTTTATGAAGTTCTTTTAGTTTCTTTTGCCATTGATTTCCAATTTCATTTAACTATGGTCTAATAATATGCATGGGATAATTTCAATTCCTTTGCATTTACTTAAGCATGTTCTATGAGCTAGTATGTGGTCTGTTTTGGAGAAAATCCCATGTGCAGCTGAGAAGAGTGTATATTCTGATGTTATGGGGTGGAACATTCTGTAGACATCTACTAAGTCCATTTGTTCAAAAATTTGGTTCAGTTCTGATATTTCTTTGTTGATTTTTTTTTCTCTAGTTGATCTATTTGTCACAGTGGGGTACTGAGGTCCCCTATTAGTGCTGTATTAGTGCTTATTTGATTTTTCATATCCATTAATATTGATTTATATAGTTGGGTACACTGATATTTGGTGCATATATATTTATGATTGTTATCTTTTCCTCTTGGATTGTTCCCTTTACAAGGATGTAGTATCTTCTTTGCCTCTTTTAATTAGTCTTGGCTTGAAATCCACTTTGTCTGCAAATGGAATAGCTACCCCTGCTTTTTTCCAGTTTCCTGTCTCAAGGAGGATTGTTTTCCTTTGACTTTCAGTCTATAAATTTCTTTTTGAATTAATTGTGTTCTTTGTATGGAGCATATTGTTGGATCTCGTTCTTGATCCATTCTGCCAGTCTGTTTCTTTTGATTGATGAATTGAGACCATTAACATTGATAGTTATAGCTGATAGGTGTTGACTTTTCCTTGTCATGTTATTTTCCTATTGTTGGCTCCCCCCACACACTGTTTAATTGCTGCCTTGCCTAGTGGATTTATTCTGTTGGGGTTCATGGAGCTGTAATCCTTGTTATCTCTTTCTAGAATATCCTTCAGAATATTTTGGAGTGTTGGCTTGGTGTTCACGAATTTCCTCAAGTGTTCTTTGTTATGGATGTGTCTTATGCCTCCATCAGTTTCATCAATTTTGAAAGATAGTTTTGTGGGGTACATGAATCTGAGTTGGAGATTTTTTTCTTGTGGGGTTTGAAATGCTTCTTTGCAAGCTCTCCTTGACTTGAGGGTTTGTGTTGAGAAATCTGCTGTGATTCTGATGGACTTTCTTATATAGGTGATTTATTTCTTTTCTCTAATACCTTGTAATATTCTATTCTTGTGTCGAATTTCTGAAATCTTGACTATTACATGTCTTAGTGTAGATTTTTTTGATCAGGGCTAATTGCAGTTCTATATGCCTGACTTAAGAGGTCAAATACTTCTTCTGTACTTGGGAAGTTTCCTGCCATTACTTCTGTGAATAGATTTTGTATGTCACTTGTTCTGTCTCCTGCTTTTTCACTGGTTCCAATCAATCTCATGTTATTCTTCTTTGCATCATCTAGCAGCTGTTGGACTGATTTTTTTGTGATCCCTTGCTATTTCAAAAAATCTTTCTTTTCATAATCCTGTCTTCTTTATCTGATATCTGTTCTCATGTTGGATCATTGTGCTGCATATACTTGCAATAGAATTTTTAACCTCCTGGTTATCTGTTTGAATCTGTTTCATGGATTCCATGAATGTTGGGCATTCATGGTTTCCATCATTTTCCTAAGCTCCTCTTTGCTTTTTTAATCTGAATTTGCTATAAAGTCACTAGCTATTCTTTCTTTCTTTCTCTCTCTCCCCCTCTCCCCCCTCTCCCTCTCTCTCTCTCTCTCTCTCTCTCTTCCTTTCTTTCTTTGAGACAGGTCTTGCTATGTAGTTCAAGCTAGCTTTGAATGTCCTATGTAGCCCAGGATGGCCTCAGACTTGTGGCATCCTCCTTCCTCCACCTCCTGAGTGCTAGAATTATAGGTGTGCATCTGCATCACTACACCCAGATACTATGTCTTTCCTTATGGTCACCATCTCTGAAGTTATCTGAGAAACTATATCTGATTTGATTTTTTCCGTTCCTTTTTTTTTTTTTTTCCGGGACCGGAGATCGAACTCGGGGCCTTAGTGCTTAGCGGGCAAGCACTTACACCACTGAGCTATACCTCCAGCCCTGATTTGATTTTTTGGTAAAGCTTCACTCATCTGCTTTGTTACTTCTGCTGATACTACTTCAGAGAGTCCATGTGGGTGGCTTTCAAATTGTTCCATATCATTGCCTCCTGGGTTTGCCTTTGGTGAGCTGGAAGGCTGGGGTTGCATCTTGTTTAAGTGTCTTCTCATTTTCTAGTTTTTTTTTTAGTTTAATTTTTGGGTTTATGCTTATAAACTGCTATGGCAAGTAGCTAGTATTTCAAACCCTTAGGAAATGACTACTTCTTAGAGATCTCTTCCAGGTGTACCTGGCTTTTGGGTTTTGAGTCTGTTGTATGATCCTATCTCTTCAATTTATTGGGGATTAGTAGTTGCTGCCTGTGGGCCTAGCCTCTGATTCTTTGGCACTGGCTTATAGTAATTTTTATGAGCCTTAGGCGATCTCAGCCTTGGTAAACCAGGAAGAACAACTAGTTAGAACAATTATGTCACTTTGGATAAAGTAGTACAATCAGCAGTAACAACAGCATTAAACACAGCCTAAAGAATGAAAATTGTGGTAACTATTAATATGCCACTTTTAACCATATGAACTAGACTTATTGTTATATATAAAAATCTAAAAACAAAGCAGAAAATTATTTATAGTAATATGCCCTCAGTATGGGGATTTTACCTGCAAGAGAAAATTTAAAAGAGATTGAGTAAAACAGAGAAAGAGAAGAGGAAGAGATTAGAAGCAAGGCTGGAGAACAAAGGAAGATTATGCAAACTTTGGAAAATTGGTGAAAAAGACAGGAGGGAAAAAGAGAAGGAAGAAATCAAAACAAGACTATAACAGAATAATAACAACAAAATACCAGAAACAATGTCCATACTTACATAAAAACAAGAACAAAAAACCAAGAAAAACAGGAAAAGAAAATAAAAAATGTCTACTTCAAAGTGTGTCTCTGCTATCAGTGATAGACAAAGTGAGCAGACAGAGTCCAGATCTGTGTTGACTAATCCTAGCAAGCCAGCTGTATATTTACAGCAGGGTAGTGGATAATCCCAGCAAGTCTGCACCTTTAGTTCTACTGAAGTCTAGGTTGGTTTCTGGCTGAGGCTAGAACCCTATTTTTTTTTTTTTTTGGTCTTTTTGAGACAGGGTCTTGCTATGCAGTTCAGGCTGGCCTTGAGCTCACTTTGTAGCTCAGGCTGGTCTCAAACTTGCAATGATCCCCCTGCCTCAGCCTCCTGAATGCTAGGATTACAGGAGTGCACCACCATGCCTGCCTGCAGTACTCTGTGTGCCTCCTGCCAACTGCAACTCAGCTCTTCCTCACCCTGATGCTGGGACCTGCTAGATGGAGCCAGCCTGAAACTGCTCTGAGTTCCAAGCTCAGTTGGTTCCTCTTCAAGATGCTACCGGCTAATCGCCCTCTCTTGCGGCACGTCAAACCCTGAAAAACTCATCAGGCACTGCAGTCCACTATATCCACTTCTCCATTCCACTGGTGCATTTCTCCATGGAGGCCTCTGGGGTCACTAGTAGTCATTGTGCATCTCCAGGTTTGAGCTGCCCTTCTCACACAGTGAGTTCAGGGAGAAAGTGCCTTTGCCACTTCCTTCTTCATTGAGGTCTCTCTCTTCACTCTCCTCATGGGTTTCAGTTCTTCCTTCAGATCCTTGTTGGGTGCAAGGATCCACTTCCCTCCTTCTTCTCTTGTTCATGTTGCCATATTGCAGCATTTGCTATTCGCCACTCTGCCATCTTCCTCAGCTTGCTTTAATGCTAGCAAACTTCTTCTCCTTCTTCTCCTCCTCCTCCTCTTACCTCTCCTTCTTCTTCTCTTCCTCCTCCTTCTGATCCATCTTCTTCTTCTCTTCTTTCTTTTTCTTCTTTTGACAGGGTCTCACTCTGTAGTTCATGCTGGCCTCATTACATAGCCCAGATTGGCCTCACACGTGATCCTCCTGCCTCAGCCTCCCAAGTGCTGGGCTACTGTTGCACTTTTAACAATTCCCCAGTGATAGGTGGGTATCATTCAAGGGTCCAAATTTGAAAACCAGTGAGCTAGCATATAACAAAAAGTAAACCTAAGTTTAAGTCTCATCCCCATCACTTTCCGGGTCTGTGATCTTGTACTTGACTTCTCTGAGGTTCAGTTCCCACCTTAAAGGTGGAGTGATGATCACTGGATAGTTGAGAGGATTAGGTTGCATCATAAATTGGAAAGACTCTTAATGTGTGTGGACAGTGCTTGCTTCAGCAGCACCTATATTAATGCACGTGGATATCAGAGCTGGGGTTGTAGCTCAGTGGTAGAGAACATGCTTTCCGTATACAAGGTTGTGGGTTAAATCCCAAGCACCACAAAAATAAACAGGTCAACAAAAGCACTATTTATTGAGTTTGTCTCCTATCAGTTCTACCTAATGCTGTGGCTGACTTTGGGTGGATCACACCTGAATATTATAATTCCCCAGGGAAATATCACACATCTCTGGACTTCCATTGTCTCCCCTGTAAGACAAGAGCTTTGGCTTGCTAGACGATTAGGGTTTCTATCTAGATGTACCCCCAAACCTTGTGTGCGCATGGGGGACACTTTGGGAGCTGACTGGGTCATGGGTGTGTGGTACTGCATTTGTCTGCTGATGGGTTTATTGCTATGTGATGACGGGAAGTGAAGCCCGATGGGAAGAAGTGGGCCACCTACCTTGCGTGCTCACATCTTCCTGCTGCCATGCCATGGACTGCTTCTCCTCTGCCAGGCCCCTCTGCCCTGCTGCCCTGTCTTGAAGCCAGAAGACTATGGACTGAAACCTCTACACACTGTGAACTAAAATAAACCTCTCTTCCTTTAACTTGTGGGTGTCAGGTATTTTTTCTCAACAATGAAAAAGTAACTAAGACACAGACCAGTGCCTGAAGGATGAACTGACTAGTGACTGGTCATTAATGTTCTTGCCCTGCAATGGCACCTTGACTCTCAGATGAAGGTCTTGCAAAAAATGTGGCCGTGCCATCCAAAACCTGACCCCCACCCCGAGTCAGATTCTTACACGAGACCTGGGGGGCTATAGTTTTACAGACCAAATGGACTCTTCTAGGTCTGTAGTGGTCTGTTTCCAGCCTACAGTTATGGCCTTAGTTTCTTCCATTTCTCTTCTGTTCACCTTATAGTCTACATAAGTTGGACTGTTCTTTCTCCTCCAAAGAGGTTCTATGTTTTCTTGCCTCCTACCTTTGTTTACATTCTCACCACCAGAATACTGTTACCCTGGTCGAAGTTCTATTCAGGGGAAAATTTTGCCAGCTATCTCTCAGACAGAGGATTCATATCTAGACTATATAAAGAACTCCCCAAAATAAATAACCTAATAAAAACATGGGCAACTGAAATGAACAGATGCTTCTTAGAAGAAATACAAATGGCCAATACACACATGAAAAACTGTTCCACATCACTGACCATTAGAGAAATGCAAATTAAAACAACACTGAGATTTCTTCTTAACCCAGAAAGAATGACTATTATCAAGAAATCAGATAACAGCAAATGCTGGGGAGGCTGCAGGGAAGAAACCTTTCTGCATGATTGGTGGGACTGTAAATTAGTATAACATTATGGAAGTCAGTATGCAGATTCCTCAAAAATCTAAAACTAGAAATTCCATTTGATCCAGCTAGTCCCCTTCTAGGTATCTTAATGACAGGGATAAAGACACTGTATCACAGTGATACATGTATACTCATGTTTATAAGCAGCAAAATTCATAATAGTAAATGTGTACTAATGCAAACATCTACTAATAAAAAGTAAAAAATTCCAAGTGTGGTGGTGCCTGCTTATAATCTCAGCATTTGAGAGGCTGAGACAGGAAGATTGCTGTGAGTTCAAGGCCAGCCTGAACTGTATAGTGAGACTGTCTCCAAAATTCATCCCAAATTCTTCTATCCATCCAGCAATCTAATCTAATCTAACTCAACTGATATTTATGTTTTTCTCTGGTGGTAGTAGGAGATGTTAGTGAAATTGCCAAGTATAAGACTGAAATAAAATCAGGGATTCCAGCACCACTCCTACTTGCATCTAGTAGAATCCTTCTTTTGGCACACAGAAACCCAGGCTCTGCTAGTTTATCCCTGGATATCACTATGCAAAGCTGATTTGTGGAACATACTCAAATATGAAAAACAAGAGTTGTATTATGTAAAACTTCTAAAAATTGGAACAGCCACTGCAAAAGAGATGTCTGCTTATAGACAAAATTGGCAATGTATTTTCTATAGCCATTGGAGATGGGGATAAATAAATTCATATATATATGCCTAAATTTATTTATTTATTGTCTTTTTGAGGCAGGGTCTTGGTATACAGTTCAAGCTGGCCTCAAGCTCACTTTGGAGCTCAGGCTGGTCTCGAACTCATGATGATCCTCCTGCCTCAGCCTCCCAAGTATTGGGTTTACAGACGTGCACAACTATGCCTGGCATATGCCCAAATTTAGAAACCTATTCATTTGCATATACATACACCTGCTTCTCTAATCTTTTTTAAACTATGGGTTTTTTCTATGCTAAATATAATATGTGGGTTTGTAGAAAATCTGCAAAGGAAATATAAAGAAACATAAGGAAGAAAATAAGTCATTCATAAACCCATAATCCAGAAATAACCTGTAAACATTTTGGTATATTTCTTGCCAATAGTTAAATACATATTTATTTTATATGATTTTTGAAGGAATTAAAGATTTAAAGTTTATACAATTCTGTACCCAATTTTTTAACTTAACCTAGGATTAGGACTTTGGCATTCTTTTATTATTTTTATAAAACATAAACAAATTATTCCATGATATCTATTCACAGATGGATAAAACTTTATTTAACCATCCATTTGTTATTGACACTTTTTCTTTCTAAAAATAGTATTTCAATGAACATCCTTGACATCTGAGTACATCTTAGATTATTTTCTTTGACTGATCTTATGGATTTAAAAGTCTCTTTATGTATATTACCTTCTTGTATTTTTTTCTTTGAGATAGGGTCTTGCATTGTAATTTAGGTTGACTTTGAACTCACTATGTAGCCAGGCTGGCCTTGATCTTGGCAGCAATCCTCCTGCCTCAGCCTCCTGGGTGCTGGGATTATAGGTGTGCTTCACCATGCCTGAGCTCCAGTTTTTTTTCTGGAACTCCCATTTAAAAATACTTCCCAAATCATGCTCCGTTGGCTAGTTGGGAAGCTGAGGCAGGAGAATCACAATGTGAGGCCAGACTGTGCACCTTTGTGAGACCATGTTTCAAAATAAATAAGTAAAAAAACAAAAAAACACAAGACTTCCCAAGAAGACTTCTGGTTTCTCATTTTGCATATATGGCGCTGCTGAAGCAAGTAAAGGCCAAACAGAGTGAATAAATGAACAATTGTTAGGAAAACGGAAAAGAAGAAACAGGCAGCAGCTCCCCAGGACAGGTTTACTGCGGAACAAGCCTGAGCGGGACTGCTCTCGCACTGCGGGGTCTCTTGTAGGGTCATGGCTGGTGGTGGTCAGGCATAGAGGCTGTGGCTCTCTGCCAAGAACAAGGCTTGGGAGAGCATGGTGGTTCTGGCTACCCGAGGACAAGGCTTGGGAAGGGGAGTGGCAGGTTCGGTCAGTCGCAGGGCTGAGAGTGGCCTGGCGCCCCAGTGCAGCTGTGCTGGGGTGGGATTGAGGGGTCTCTGAGTGGCGGTCTGATTCCCTCAACAATTCTACTTGGCTCTGAAAGTGATGTGAGAACACAGAGCAATGCAAAACACCCAAGACTGAGACAGACCCACAAATACAGGAATCACAGGTCGCAGAACAGACCGCAGGTGTCAGTCCCAGGAGGCAGTGCCAGGGCAGAAGACTGAGCTGTAACTGATGAACTGCTGGTGGCTCAGAGAGGGTGAGTGTGAAGAAGTAGAACTCCCAGGGCACCCACCATGGAGGGAGGTGTCAAGGGAAATGTTTCACCACTATGCTCTCACAGGAAGTACTGGAGGACAATTTCCTCATGCTTCTGCCAGGGGGAGAGGAAGAAGAACCATGCTGAAATATACCAGAGCATTCTGCTCTCAACAGGCTCTGCCCTCAGGAGAAACTGGTTTGCTACAACCTAACCTGCTGAGGTTTTCTCAGAGCCTAGCTGACCCGGGGGAAGGAAAATTCCCAACTCCAGCCTTTCCCCTACCCTGAGCCACCTTAGAAGGGCAGCTGGGACTGAGAAGCAGCTTGAAGGTCACAGTCCAGGTGCAGACTCACTGAAGACTGAGATCCAATCCTAGGACTGTGCAAGGCTCCTCCTCTCCCAGAGCTCACCACTCTGGACAGAAGGCCACTTTACTGCAGTTCTTTTCGCCTGACATCATGTCTGGCTATCAAGAAATGAATTTACAAGGCAGACTGGAAGGCAGGTTAGCACAGTTTGAAAAAGATAGAGCAAGCGTCATCAGAACAAGACATGGTAGAGATGTTGGATTACAAAACCAAGAATTTCAAACCACTCTGGTTCATATGCTAAAGGCAAAGGACAAAGTAGGTAGCCTGTAAAACCAAGTGGGTAATGTGAGCAGAGAAATGGAAATCCCAAGAAAGAACCAAAACAAAATGCTAGAGATCAAAAACATGGTAACAGAAATGTGGACTGCCTCCCCCCAGCTTATTAGTGGTAGATGACAGGGCTGAAGAGAGAAATTCTGAGCTGGAAGATGCATCAATGGAAGGCTTCTAAACTGAAAATCAAAGGGAACAAAAAGTGAGAACAACAGGACATTCACAGGCTGTGGGACAATGGTGACAGGTGTGACTGTATAATGGGAATAGTTAAAGAGAAGGAAAAAGGAATAGGATAAATATTTGAGAAAATAATGACCAGGTACTTTCCCCAGATTAATGTCAGACACAAAATGATAGAGCCAGGAAACTCAGAACGCCAAGCAGGATAAATGGGGGGAAAGAAACCTGCAGAAAAATCAAGGATAAAGAAAAATCCTGAAAGAAGCCAGAGGGGCAAAGATCTTACCTATGGAGGAACAAAGATAAGAATTACATTTGTCTTCTCCCAAATGTACAAGGAAGAAGAGAGTGGGCTGAAATATTTTAAATATTTAGAAAAAAAATCTCACCAATCTAGACTTTTGTACCTTGCACAATTACCTTTCAAAAGTGAAGGAGGGGACTTGGGAGTGTAGCTCAGTGGTAGAGCACCTGCCAAGTGTGTGCTCCACCTGAGGTTTGATCTCCAGCCCTGCGAGTGGGGCGGGGAGTGGACAGGAAAGACAGCCTTTCTCAGACAAACAAAATGGAGAGAATTTGTTCCCAGTAGATCGATTTTGTTGTTGTTGTTGTTGTTGGCGATGGCCTTTTTCTTTCTTTCTTTCTTTCTTTCTTTCTTTCTTTTTTTTGAGACAGGATCTCACTGTGTAGCTCAGGCTAGCTTTGAACTCACTATATAGCTCAGGCTGGCCTTAAACTTACAGTGATTCTCCTGCCTCAGCCTCCCAAGTGCTGGGATTACAGGTGTGCACCACCATGCCCAGCCAGTAGGCCTGTCTTACAAGAAATATTAAATGTTCTTTTGAAGAAGGAAAATTAGCATGGGTCAGAAGCTCAGTAGAAGGGGCTCGGGCTGCAGCTCAGTGATAGAGAACTTGCTTGGTATGCATGATGCCCTGAGGTCCTTTCCCAGCCCATGATTTTTGAGGAGCATCAAAGAAGAAATAAATGAAGTTAAAATGAACATTTTTAATTTCTCTTTTTAAATCAACAGATGAAAAACACTTGGTTTGTTTGTTTTGTTTTTTGAGACAGAGCCTTGCTGAGCAGTTCAGGCTGAACTTGAGCTCACTTTGTAGCCCAGGCTGGCCTTGAACTTGCGACGATCCTCCTGCCTCAGCCTCCTGAGTGCTGGGATTACAGGTGTGCGCCACCACGCCTGGCATGAAAAACACTTGGACTATACAATATGACATTTTATTTCTTGTTTTAATTGCTCTAACAGATAATAATTTATTGAAAACAATAATAGCAACAAAGTACTTGATTATATCTGCTTATTTATATATGTGCTCACTTGACAGCAAAAGGGATGGCAATAGTGATACCAGGAACGAGAGTGGGAAGTTAAGATTGTTTTGTTACTATAAGGTCCTCACAGACCCTGGAACTGTTATAGCGTTATTTGAAAGTGTACTTGGGTGAATTGTAAATGTTTACTACAGACGTTAGGGCAACTACTGAAAAAAGAAAAGAGCTGATATGCTGAGAAAAGAGAGAAAATGGAATCATTAATAAGAATGCAAGCCAGGCATGGTGGCGCACACCTGTAATCCCAGCACACGGGAGGCTGAGGCAGGAGGATCACAGCACGTTTGAGACCAGCCTGGACTGTAGAGTGAGACCCTGATACAAACAATACAAAACAAACAAAAAACCATAAAAGGACGCTGAATTAAAACCACAAAAGGCAGTAAAGGAGTGAAAGAGAAAAATAAGGATGAAAGAGAAGGGCAACAAAGAGGAAAGAGTAATAAGTATGGTAGATACGAACCCAACTGTATTAACAATCACTCTGAATGTCAGTGGTCTAAATCCCTCATTGTAAAGACGGATTATCAAGGTTGACACCAAAGCAAGCCTCAACTCAGCTACCTATTGGCTGTCTACAAGAAACTCACTTCAAATATAAAGATGCACATATATATTAAAGGTAATTGACTAGAGAAAAATAGACCATGCAGACATGGATGTGAAGAAAGCAGAGTAGCTATTTATTTTCAGCAGAACAGACCGCAAGGCAAGGAAAGTTATCAAGGATAAAGAGGGACATTATAGCTGCGTGTGACACACATCTGCAATCCCAGCACTTGGGAGGCTGAGCCAGGAGGACTGCTGTCAAATTCAAGGCTGGCCTGGGCTACATAGTGAGTTCAAGACCAGTCTGAACTATACAGCAAGACCCTGTCTCAAATAAACAAGCATAAATAAATAAAAGAAAGAAAGAAGGGCATTACATAGTGACAAAGAGGTAAATAGTCCAAAAAAGGACAGAATAACCTTTAATGTACGGTGGACCCTTGAGTTACAACTGGTTTCACATATGAACAACTTGGGTTATGACCAGAATTTTAGGTTTAACTTACACCCAAAGTCTCGAGTTACAACCCAAATGCTGGCTGCTTGTGTGGTTATTTTTGTTGTTTTGTTTTGAGACAGGGTCTCATTATGCAGTTCAGGCTGGCCTTGAACTCACTTTGTAGCCCAGACTGGCTTGATCTCCTAGGGATCTTCTTGCCTTAGCCGCACGAGTGCTGGGCTTACTGGCATGTGCCACCACGCCTGACTTGCTCCTAAGCAAAGACTTGTAATGCCTGAAAAGCGTATGAAGTGTCAGTCTAAGCCCAGATGTGCATGTTTGTGGACATTATTTCGGTCAGTGCTTGATATAGTCACTACAATTACTGTTACCAAAATAGCACCCAAGAATCTGGAAAAGAAGCTAAGGCAGGAAGGGAAGGGAAGGAAAGCAATCACAATGGGAAAGAAGGAAGTTGTGGAGAAATATGAGAGTGGCATTCTTGTGACCGTTCTCACTAATATGTATAGCATGTCAAAACCTACCATATGCACAGTCTTGGAGATAAAAGATGTGTGTAAGGAAACCAGTGTTGCTAAAGGTGTTACTCAAATTAGTAAGTCACAATCAACAGTGTCAGATGAGACAGCAAGGCTGTTACTAGTGTGGATAAATGCAAAGCAGTTGGCAGGTGATAGCCTATCTGAGTCTGTAATTTGAGGAAAAGCTAGGGCTATAAATGCAGATCTCATAAAGGATAATCCATCAGTGAATGATAATGGTGAGACATTTCATATCAGCAGGGGTGGTGTCACAATTTTAAAGCGAGAACTGGGGTTCATAGCATAATTAGCCATGGGGAAGCAGCCATTGGTTATAAAAGGGCTTCAAAATGATGACACAGAGAAATGCCTTGTGCTCTCATCAAGTTTTCAACTGTGATGAAACTGACCTTTTCTGGGAGAAAATGCCCAGGAGAACATGCATTACCCAGGAGGAGAGGAAAATGCCCGGCCACAAACCTGTGAAGGATGGGCCGACCTTACTGCTATGTGCCAACACGAGCGGGGACCCCAAGACAAAGCCTCTCTTGGTCTATCACTCTGAGACCCAAGAGTGTTCAGAAAACCTAAAGTCATGAAGAATAGGGTAGGGATGTAAGATTGATCAAACAATTACGTATTAACAATTCCTTTCAATAAGTCAACAGGCATTAGTAGTACAATTATCCTATGGATACATATACATATTTTTCTCTTCTTTTTCCTCTCCTTTCCTTCATCCCAGTTGCTCCTTCCTATGTGAGCAGTTTCTTTTGTATTGTACCTTTCAGATTTTATTTACTCTTTCAAGTTTTTATAGTAGGGAGGAAATACGATGTTTACACATATGAATCAGATTTATTTCACTTATGAGTATTTGAAGTTATTATATAAATAACAATCTGTTAATATCCTATCACCTTGAAATTCTGTATCATTTTTGTTGTTCTCTATGCTGTTTTGTTTAAGTATTTGTTATTGTTGTTTTGGTGGTTTTTCTTTTCTCTTTAAAATGAAAAACAAAATTTATGTGTGCATATATAAGGATCTGGGATAAGAATATACTGATGTCTGTGATTTATTGAAAGGAATAGTCAATGCTTAAAATTTTCTTTTTTCTCGACCAATTTTGCACGCTTGAATCTGATAATCAGAATGACTGATCTGAAAACAACAACATGCAATATAAGAACCATTGTTGAACTCCTACCAGCTTTTATGGTGAAGCTCTGCATCATTTCCAGTTCTTTTTATTACTTGTTACTGTCTTTGATTGTCTGATCAATCTTATACTCTTACGTCTGGTGGACTGAGCACGTTCACTGAAGATAACAGTATGTGAGGTAGCAACCATTGTTAATTCCTCTCATTTTGTTTTGAGGTCATGTATCATTTTTGTTGTTTTGATTTTGCCTTCATTGTTGTTTTGTTAGCTTTTTAATCTTTAAAATTAAAAAAAATTTTAAAAAGAATAGGCCAGCGGTCGTGTGGAAATCTAACGCAGAAGCCTGGGTAACAAGAGTACTTTTTCTTGAGTGGATCAAGGAAGCTTTCTGTCCTACTGTTAAGAAATATCTAAAGGACAAAGGTTACCACTCAAGGCCCTCCTCATCATGGACAACACTCCTGCTCACCCATGAGATTTGGAAGAACTGGCTAAGAATTCCCACGGCTCTCAGTCAAGTTCCTCCCACCTAATACAGCTGCTCTACTGCAGCCTATATAGGTGAGCAGGTGATAGCTAACTTTAAGAAGTTACACACTAAGGAACTGTTCTCGAAGTGCTTCCAGATGGTCTCAGATACGGACTGAACCCTTAATGAATTCTGGAAGGAATATTACAATATCATTTCCTGTGTGGGCTTAACTGAGAAATCCTGGGCCAATGTCTCTCTAAGGACATTGAGATGAAAGTGAGGCTTAAAATTATACAGAAGAGAGACCTTGAAGCTCTGCTCCCCTAGGAGCCTGAGCCTTCACTTGACCCTGTGATTGATGACACTGTCACTGTAGCAGAGTCCATAGACTTTCAAGTGGACAGGGGCGGTGTTGAGGAACTGGGGGAGGAACACTCAGAGGAACTGTCTACAGAGGAATTTCAGCAACTTCTGGCTGAGCAACAGAGGGTAGCAGCTGAAGAGCTGTCTGAAAGGGGTATCAGTAGTCAGTGCAGCAAAGTTCTCCTTCTGAAACAAAGGAAATCATGAAAAAGTGGACAGACCTACAGCATTTGTGGAGAAGACCCACCCTGACAGAGAAAGAACCAGTCACTGCACTCACTTGCTTAATGGTGATGTCACATTGTACTACAGAAAGGTGTTAAAGAAAAGAGAGAAACAGACAATTTTAGATCAGTTTTTAGTTCTCAAAACGTTGTAGCCTAGTGAGCCAGAAGCAGGTCCTAGAGGGCTACAGACTCTCTCAAGGAGAGAAAGGATGCCAGAGAGCCAGACTCCTGCTGTTCTTATGGAAGAGGACTCTCTTTCTAAATAATAACCACCTCCCATTTCATCTTCCCTTCCTGCAAGCCAAAGATGTCAACTTGAATGGTGAGTACAGTACGAAATTGTTTCTGGTAAACTAGGCACATTTTATAACTTTTTGGTGAATACACTAGAAAAATTATTGGTATTTCTGGTGAGTTATTCACAATATACAAAGCTTTTTATTATGAAAATGTTAGTTAAGGGGCTCTTTGGGAGGTTTGGAATGCATTATGGGTATTTCCATTATTTTTTATGGGAAAAATAGTCTTGACTTACAACCAACTTGAGTTACACCCAGCCTTTGAGAATGAATTGAGTTCATAAGTCTGGTTAGATGTGTGTGCGTCTAACAGAAGAGCATCAGACTATGGAAGGCAAAAACTTATAGAAATGCAAAGAGGAAAACAAAACAAAAGAAATGCAAGGGAAAATAGATGAATTTACTTTTATAAGGACTTAACACTATTTTCTCAGAAATTGACACACCCAGAAGGCAGAAAATTGGTAAAGGCATAATGGAACTTAATAGTAGCATCAACCAACCGGATGTAACTGCTATCTATACACCATTTCACACAATAGCAGTAGAAAACAGCAATAGAAAGTAAGAAGCGGTATTCTTAAGCTTAGATGGGACATTTACCAATGTAAATCAAGTTCAGGGTCATAAAGCATACCTTAATTTTCTTTTTATTTTGGTACCAGGAATCAAACTCAGGACCACATGCTTGCCAAGAAGGCATTGTGCTACTGAGCTATATCCCCAGCCCCAATATGGTTTCAAAAACAGAAATCACATGGGTTTCTCAGCCTTTTGGCTAAGATCAAGTGTAAAAATAGGAATCATACAACATCTATTCTTAAAGAGGAAATAAACAAGAAAGCAGTAACAGAAACATAACTAGAAAATCCACTGTTATGGTTGATACATTGTGTCAACTTGGGGAGTCTAGAGGTTTGGCTGAGTGACTCAGCAGTTCCACATCTTGGGGTGAAAAGGACGCACCCCAACCCTTCTGGGATGTTGTTCATCCTGTCAATTTGAGAAGGTTAGAAGGTTCACTATCTGGTTCAGCAGGGTGCTTGGTTTGTATTCATCCTGAACCTGTGCAAGAGGAGGTCATGGAGATTATGTGAGTGCTACACAGACCCGGGGTGGGGGTAGCCTGCTTACAATATAAGGGAGGGAAAGAGGCTTGCTCTTCTCTGCCACTCCTCCCTTTTGCTCTCGTTGCTTCTCTGTTCTGGGGTCATGAACAGTTGCCCCCTGCCATGGAGCCAGCCAAGTATGGACTGAAACCTCCACAAACTGTGAGCTAAATAAATCTTTCTTTCCTTCATTTTGGGCACTGGGTACTTTGTCTTAGCAATGAGAGAAAAGTAACCAAGACATCCACAAATAGGTGGAGATTAGACAATACATAGATCGGAGAAATTTTAAAATACTTTGAACTATGTGAAAATTAAGCTCAATTTATCAAACTTTGTGGGATGCGGCAAAATTAGTGCTTAGAGGGGGAATTTAGAGAATCGAATGAATTTACTGGAAAAGAAAAAAGTTATAAAATAAATAATTTTCTAATTTATGAAAACAAAAAAGAAGAGCAAATTAAATCAAAAGAGAAGAAAAAGAATAATAAAAATTTGAGTGGAAACCATTGAATTGAAAAGAGAAAATCAATAATAAAAAACTAGCATAGATTTGTGTAACCAGTATTAAAGTGGATATAGAATTTTTAAAAAACTAATTATTTGAAAAGATCAATAAAATTGATACAAAGCCAGATGTGGTGGCACACACTTGTAAACCCAGCATTTGGGATTATGGCTTCCTCCCAAGCTGAGGCAGGAAGATCACCACGGTTTCAAGGCCAGCCTGAATTATGTAGTGAGACCCTGTCTCAAAAACAAAACAAAACAAAACAAAAAATAAAAATAAAAAGTAAATAAAATTGATATGTATCTATTCCAAATGAATTAAGGTGAGAGAGGACACAAGTCATTAATATTGGAAATAAAAAAATTAAAAGGATAATAAATGTTATGGCTTGTATCTAGATGTCCCCCCAAAGCCTCATGTGCTCATAAGTGGGGCTTTTTGGAAGTGGCTGGATGATCTCAGCAGAGGGGGGGATACTGGGATTAAGGGTGTGTGAAAACTGGACTGGTCCACTGGTTGGACTCAGCACAGTTCTGAGTGTGGCTGAATGGATTTACTGAAACAGAAGACCCACCTGGGTGTGGGTGGGACCAACTAATATGATGGATGGGATAAAAAGGGAAAGGGAGGCTCGATGCTTACTGCTTCCTGTTTGCCATGCTGTGAATTATTTCTCCTCTGCCATGCTTTTCTACCATGCTGCCCTGCCTTGGAATCAACTGACTACAGACTGAAGCCTGTACAAAACGAGCTAAACTAGCCAGGCATGGTGGTGCATGCCTGTAATCCCAGCACTCTGGAGGCTGAGGTAGGATCCTTGTGAGTTTGAGGCCAGTCTGGGCTACAAAGTG
Source organism: Dinomys branickii (assembly GCA_004027595.1). Classification (NCBI taxonomy): domain Eukaryota; kingdom Metazoa; phylum Chordata; class Mammalia; order Rodentia; family Dinomyidae; genus Dinomys; species Dinomys branickii. The sequence goes on along the minus strand of PVLD010021303.1, from coordinate 10,686 downwards.
AGCTTAAGGCCAGCCTGAACTGCACAGCAAGACCCTGTCTCAAAAAAAAGACAAAAAAGAAAAGAGTTAAACTAATCCTTTCCAATCCTTTCCTCCTTTGTGTGTGTTGGATATTGTGGCTCAGTGACAGGAAAGTAACTAAGACAGATTTTGATACTAGAGAAGTGGGATTATTGCTGTGATGTTACCTGACCATATGGTTCGGAAGCTTCTGAAACTGGTTTGTGGGAAGAGTTTTGAAAAGTTTGGAGGTGCCAGCTAAAGAAGCAGCTCTGGAATGCTGGAAGCTGAACTTGACAGGAGATTCTGGTCAGAGCTCAGAGGACCAGAATGCTGATAGAAATGCAGTCAGTAGAGACCAAGGTCAGGAAGTTTCAGTTAGGAACAAGCACTGTGTTGTCTATTGGACTCCAGACCATATGTGTTACGCTTCGGTAGAAAATTTGTCTGCATTTTGCTCAGGTCCAGGAGACTGAGATGAAGTGTAATTGACTAATTAATCTGGTAGAAGAAATTTCAAGGCAGTCTAATGTTGAGGTGTTGGCATGAGTACTGTTGGGGGCTTTTAGCTAAATCTGTATTGAGACTCAAGAGCAAAGCAGAATGATTTAAAAAGTTTTGAGTCTGGCCAGAGAGAAACTTCCAGTAAAACTGTGGCCTGGGAAGATGAAACAAAGGAGATATTGGTTGTCAAAAGGTTAGCAATAGAAAGTCAAGTATTGCTGGGCGTGGTGGCTCACGCCTGTGATCCCGGCACTCAGGAGGCTGAGGCAGGTTCGAAACCAGCCTGGGTTACATAATGAGTTCAAGGCCAGCCTGAACTACATGGTGAGACCCTGTCTCAAAAAAGAAGAGGAAAGAAAAAAGACTTGGTGTCCAGAGTGGCACTGTTAGGACGGATGGAACCTCTAAGAAGTAAAGCATAGTGGGAAGCTTTTAGGTTAGTGGAAATTTTCCTTGAAGGTGACTCTGGGTCCCAAACCCCTCTTTGTGCTTTTTTGCTTCCTGACTATGAAGCAAAGTGGTTTTGTTCTGCTACGTGCCTCCTGCCACTGCTGTTTGACACTCCCACCAGAAGCTTGAAAGCCATAGGTCCATTCAGCCATAGACTGGACCTTCTAAAACCATGAACCAAAATAACCTTTTTCCTCTTTATCACTTAACTACCCCAAGTATTTTGTTATAGTACAGAAATCTAACATAAATGGCAAATAGGCATATGAAAAGGTGCTCTGTATCATCTGCCAAGAAAATGCTCTGTGTGTGTGTGTGTGTGTGTGTGTGTGTATTTAGGCATGTGTTTCAGGAAAAATCCCAGGGAATGTGGAGCTACATTTCTAGCCCTATTTGTTTATTTATTTATTTGATTTTGGCTGTTTTGTTTTGTTTTGCTTCAGCTTAGTTTTGTTTTTTGAAACAAAGTCTCTCTATGAAGTTCCAGCTGGCTTTGAGCACAGTATGAACCCAAGCTGGCTTTGAACTCTTGGTGATCCTCCTGCTTCAGCCTCCTAAGTACTGAGATTACAGGCATGTGCCACCATACCCACTTTCTTTCTTTCTTTCTTTCTTTCTTTCTTTGTCTGTTTGAGACAGGGTCTCGCTTTGCAGTTCAGGCTGGCCTTGAGCTCACTTTGTAGCTGAGGCTGGTCTTGAACTCATGATGATCCTCCTGCCTCAGCCTCCCAAGTGCTGGGGCAGGCGTGCACCACCATGCCTGGCCCCACTTTATTTCTTTAGTTTGAGATAGGGGCTTGCTAAATTGCCCAGTCTGAACTAGAGCTTGCAATCCTCCCCTCTCTTCCATCCAAGCAGCTGAGATTATAGCAGATGCCACTGTGCTCAGCTAGGGAAATGTAAATTACAACAGTGAACTATTATCACACACCTAGTAGAGTAGCCAGAATCCATGATACTGACTGACCACCACAAATATTGCTGAAGATATGAAGCAGTGGGAACTCCCATTCATTGCTGGTGGGAATGCAAAACCAGACCCTTTGCAAGACAGTTTGGGAGTTTCTTTTAACACTCAATGTGCTCTTACCAGATAATCTAGCAGTTGCGTTCACTGATCTTTCCCTACCAAATAAGCTGAAAATTTATGCCTAAGAGTTCATTTCCCCCACATAAGCCTGGCATGCCTACACAACAATCCACTCATGGATGTTTGCAGAAGGTTTTTGCTTTATTTTTGGTACCGGCAGTCAAACTCAGGACCGTGTACTTGCCAGGCAGGTGCTATATTTGCTGAGCCACCTCCCCTGCCCAGCAGAAGTTTTTGTTTTGTTTTGTTTTGTTTTTTACATGATCCTGAGATTTGAAGAAAACCAAGAGATCTTCTAGTAGGTGGATGGATAAATAAGCTGGTGAATTAGGACACAGCGGAATATTACTCAGTGCTGAACAGAAATAAGCTATTAGGCATTGAAAAGACATGGAGGAATCTAAGATTACAAAGTGAAAGAAGTCAGCATGTTGAGCCTACATATGATTCCCACTGCCTGACACTTTGGCAAAACAAAACAATGAAGATAGTATGCAGATCAAGGGTTGCCAGGGATCCAGAGGCAAAGGGAGGAGAAGAGGCCTCTGTATAATAATGTAATGGCAGAGACCTGGGAAGCTAATTGTTACAGTTAGTATCTGGTGTCCCCTCAAAGCCTCGTGCTCTCCTAGGTGGGAGGTGATTGCATCATGGCGGTGTGATACTTCTCAGTGTATTAAGCCACTTGCGCTGTGGCTAAATGTGTTATGCGAAGCTGAAGCCGGTTAGAGGTGGCTCAGTGAGGGCGGGGCCCGGAAGGGTCCATCTCCTCCCTCTTGCCTGATCCCGCTCAGCTTCCAGCTGCCATGCCACAAGCAAACCTCCTCCGCCATGCCTCACACCACCCCGCCTTAGAGCCAGCTGACCAAGGGCTGAAACCTCTACGAACTGTGAGCCAACCTACACCTTTCTTCCTTTAATTTACGGGTGTTGGGGATTTTGTCCCAGGGGGGAGGAAGTAACAAAGACACTGATAATGAGTCTGCGCTTGTGTGAGGGCAAGGGTTCCAGGGAAGGCCTTTGCGCCTTCTTCTCAGTTTTGCTTTGACCCTAAAGCTGATATACATGTATTGCTGCTGCGATGGGGGGGGGGGCACGTCTCTGTTGCCTGCTTTCTGGGAGCCTGGGACAGGAGGATTGAAAGTTCAAGCCCAACCTGAGCGACTTAGCAACTTAGGGAGACCTAGTATCAAAATAAAAATCAAAAAGGTCTGGGATGTTGCTCAGTGTGAAAGTTCAGATTCCAGTATCACGAAAAGGGGGCGCTGGGGGTGTAGCTCAGGGGTAGACGGCACATGTAGTACGCAAGGGGCTCTGGGTTCCATCCTCAGCGTGCCTACGCCCGCACGCACACAACACACACACACACACACACACACACACACACACAAGTGCATCTTTACAAACAAAAAGCAAACAATACTTAGCTCTAGCCCTTCTGCTCACAAGTCAGCCTTTCCTCCCTCCCATCCCATGCTCTGTGGCCACCCCTGCTCCTGCCCACGCCCAGGCTGCATCCAAAAAAGAAGAGTTCTGGCTCCTGCCTTCCAGCACAGGTCTAAAAGGCGCTGTGGTGGGAGGCTGTGTGGGGAATCCGGAAGCAGGGAGCTGCACCGTTTCGAGGAGAAGCCAGGCTGGAGGCTTGCACTCCGGCCTTGGGGATGGGCTGCAGCCCTGGTTTGAAGGCGACGAGAGGAATCCTCTATCTCACCCGCATCCAGACTCCGGGAGGAGGAGAAAGAAGAAGTCAAGTCCAGAGAAGGGCCGAGGGATTTCTGATGCTCACTGTAATGTTTTTTAGATTGGAGTTTCCCAAACAAAATCATGGACCATTCATGTTGATGATTTCAACCTCCTAGTGAAAAGACAGCCTCGGCAAACACAGACATGTGCACCTCTGATGCACACCAGCCGAGCCGGCCTCGCTTTGCACAGCTGCCAAAGACACAGTGGAGCATTTGTGGTGTGTCCCTGCCTGTCGTATGACCCAGGGGTGTTAAATCACATTATGTACTCACTTTGGCATCATTACAAGCAACAAACGTCTCGAAATCCCGGGCTTGATGGATGACTTATGCTTTTTATAATACATATTAAAACCTCAAAGATAGCCATTACAGCAAAAAGTTGTCAACCGCTGGTAGGACCTTTATGACCTAACCACAGGTGGCAATTGTACATTTTTGGGAAACGCTACTTTAACTGGGTAACATTTTTCAGGCAGATCTGGTGGTGCACATCTGTAGTCGCAGTTAATGAGGAGGATGAGGCAGGAGGATCACAAGTTCAAGGCCAGCCTGGCAAACTTAGCCAGATGCCATCTCAAAATAAGATATAAAAAGGGCTGGAGGTATAAAAATCTCAGTGTCAGAGTGCTGGCCTAGCATACATGAGGCCCGGGGCTCAACTGTCTGCACCACACTTAACACACACTGCTTTTCATATTACACAGTAATTATATATCTTTCTCTCACCTAATCATAAGATTTCTAAGGAGTCGCGTTTTCCCTCAGGGGTCATGTTAACATAAGTGATACCCCCAGGATCGGTACCACAAAGGGAAGAGCAACATTTATATGGAAAAGAAAGTTGCCTCGTTTTCATTTTGTGCCCCCAGTATTAGGACCTGAGCTCTGAGGTATTTTTCTAATAGCAGGATGAAAACAGTAAATCACTCCCATGCTCTACCTTGCTTTTCCTGGCGTGAGCAGCACATTCATAAGTTAAGAAATAGAACAAAAGTACATACCTAGCATGCAAGGGATGAAATGTATGGCCATTGACCAGGAAATATTAGTTGTATGCCTGGGTGAAATGGCTTAGCTACCAACAATTTACCACCCTGTGCAAAACCATCAAAGAGAAATGGAAGAAGAACTATTACTCATTCATCCTAGGGCAGTGGCAAATCTACGGCATGTGTGCCGCAGCAGGCCGTGTGCAACTCAAAGGTTCACCACCAGGGTCCGATGGCATCTATGTCTTTCCTCTGGATTCATTTGCGAGCTGCCGCATGAAGGAGGGGACAGACGCTGCTGCCCGTCTAGACCAAAGTTTGCCTTCCTCCTGGGAAACTGCGGTTAGTTTCCGAAGAGAATTTAAGTTCCAGTTTTATCTGGAGTGCTGGACAGGAAGTTGTAGTAAATAATGAATAACCTTGTGACCAACCAAATCAGTGACTAACCAAAGGAAGGTGTGAATGATACTAGAATAAACTAATACGTTAGAAGAGAGAACACCTCTAATGTAAAAGAGAAAGATCCCTGGACTGTGTTGTTGTCTTTTTTTTTCGTTGTCTTTTTGAGACAGGCTCTCACTATGAAGTTCAGGCTGGCTTTGAACTCACTTTGTTGCCCAGGCTGGTTTTGAACACACAGTGATCTTCTGGCCTCAGCCTCCCAGGTGCTGGGATTATAGGCATGTGCCACCATGCCGAGCTTGTTGTTATTTGAGACAGGGTCTTACTATGTAGACCAGGAGGATAAAACTTTGATCTTCCTGCCTCAGCCTCCTGAGTGCTGGAATTAGAGGTGTGCACCACCGGCCCAGTTTACACCAACTCTTTATTTACCTCCTGGAGATAGAGGCATTTATCAAACCTGGCTAGAAATTTCCTTTTCCTTGATCCCATTCACCTCTTTTCTTATGAGTCTTTTATTTAAAGACAAATTCTCAGTCTGACTCAGAAGTTTTTAACCCATCAGCACATACCCACCCCTCATTCCTCCCTCCCTCTCTCCCTCCCTCCCTTCCTTCCTTCCTTCCCTCCTTCCTTCCTTCCTATCCTTCCATCCTGCCTTCCTTCTTTCTCTCCTTCCTCTTCTTTCTTCCTTTCTTTCTCTTTTTTTTTTTTTTTTTTTTTTTTTTTTTTTTTTTTTTTTTTTTTTTTTTTTGCTTTTGGAGACAGAGACTCACTATATAGTTTAGGCTGACACTGAGCTCACTATGTCTGTCAGGCTGGCCCTGAACTCGTGACAATCCTACCTCAGCCTCCTGAGTGCTGGGGTTACAGCCGTGCACCACCACCCCAGCCAGAAACATGTTCCTCTGCAAATGACTGTGAGCAATACTGTTTCCTTAGCTACTAAGGATCCAACACTGACAAGAATTTGGTGAAGTCAAAAGAACATGCACCTCAGAAGACCTGGACTGGAGTCTTAGCTGCTCTGGCGTTGGTTGAGTGACCTATGCCTGTTACTAATCCTGTCTAACTCATGTGCCCTTAATTTATTTGTGTAACAAATATTCTCCAGCTGCTTACTGAGTACCAAAGCTTTGCTCAGTTCACAGGGGACCTAGCAATGAATAAAACAGACACAGTCCCCTCTAATGGAGGCATATTCCAGGGAAAGTGGCAGAGAGTCAGTGAAATAACCTCTGGCAGTGAGCAGTGCTATCAACAAACAAGGCATGTGATAGACAAATCTCTGTGTCTTCAGGGCTTCTGAGACAAAGGCTGGTCAGGGAAGGTCTGGCAAGGCTGAGCTGAGGCTGGGAAGTCCCAGCAGGGGATCAGCTGGGAAAAGAGTATTCCAGGAAGAGGAACCAGCAAGCCCTGAGGCGGGACCATGATAACGCAGGAAAATGAAAGCAGGCACATGGTTGTGCTAGGTCAATGGTTTTGATGTAGTACTCAAGCAATCCTACAAGGTCCTACAAGGTGGTGTCTCTGAATGGGGGCCAAGGGCAGAGGCTCTGATACACTCCCACCATTGTATACAATTCTCTCTCTCTTTCTCTCTCTCAAACACACAAATACACACACACACACACACACACACACACACACACACACACACAAGCTCTTCTTTAATCTGAAGTATACACTGGATTGCTGCTTAATTTTTAGTTGGAAGACCAGATTCCAGGATCAAAAAATACTTCCTCTCAAAAGTCTTCTCTGCTCTTTAGTTGTCTGACTCTATGAATAAAGTCATCATAGAATCTCAGTGATGGGTCTAGAGAGATTGATTCTGCTCTCTTTGGCTGACAGGACCACAGACTGCAGATGGCAGTGACCCCACTGTGCTGTCACCAGAGCCTTCCATTCCTTCTGTGCCTTCCCAGCCCATCCGGGACAGGGAGGGACTCAATCAAGGCTCTGCCTCTCCTTAGCAGCCCATGCTAATGTCCTGTGCTTGCTGTGTCCAAATGAGACACCTTCTGTCCTGCACGGGAAAGCTTTGTGGAGATACCCAAGGAAAGGTTCCAGTTTTTTCCAACCTGTAAACTGTAAAGTTGGCCAGCTGCCCCCTTCCCCAACCTCCACGCTTGTATCTTTCCTTGTCTCTGGAGGACTGCCTGGCAGCTCCCACATAGTCTCCATTGTCCTGGCCTCGGGGGAAAAGCACTGTGCAGAATGTGAAATCTTTTTCTGCAACACAGATCTAATTAGCTCTTTGACTGACAAGGAGAGGCAGAGGCCAAGAGGGATTTAAACAATACGCTTCTCACATAATTCAAGAAAAGCAAAGAACCAGACGTGGAAAGACAGAGGAAAGAGAAAGGAGGGAATTTTTGACATGGTGGCGAGAAGGAGCACGGGGAGGGGGAGAGTGTCAGGTGACCAAAGTGTGAATCCTTCCAACATCGCCTCTGCTTCTAGTTCCCCCTCCTCTCTCCCGGGCAGAACTTACTTGACGGCTGCCGATTTCTCTTTCAGATTCCATCTTGCTTCCCTCCAGTCCCCTCGCCGGTGCCGGACAGACTGCGTGGGCTCCTTGGCTTTGCTGTCTGCGGCTCTGTGCTCTCTCGATATGGGAGAGAGCACACAGCTGCAGGACAGACCTGCTATTCATCCAGCCCATGTGGGCTGCTCGCCTGGCCTGTAGCCCCTGGGGGCGGTGTGCACGTGCACACGCATGTAAGCGTGTGTGTCTGCGTGTGTCAGCACATGTGTGCTCCAGGTCATGGCATGTGGCACATCAGTAGGCTGCCCTTTGAGTTGGTAGGGACAGAGTCTTTTTTACCAGTGACTCCAGTGCCCCCCACCCCCAGCAATTTGAGGTCACCTGGTCTGCTCTGAGCCAGTAGCTTTACCACTGGGAAAGAAATCCTGCATATGTACCAAGAAAATGAGAAAACAGCCTGAGGGTATTTTCTGACTTCACAGTGGTGGAGGTGAGGAGGGTCACTGTTGTGGTTTGTGTCTGCGTGTCCCCCCAAAGCCTCATGCAGTCAAGGGCTGGGCTTCTAGATTTATGATTGACTCATGGTCCAATGCTGGGATCATGGGTGTGAGAGCTACACCCGCCCTGGGGCAGGTAGTTTGGATACAGTGTAAGGGAGGGAAAGAGGCTGCTTGACACCACTCCTCCCTTTTGCCTTTTGTTGCTTTTGCTGTCTTCCACTGAACGGTCGCCCTCTGCCATGTGCCACCCTGCCTTGGAGCCAGCCAAATAGGCACTGAAACCTCCACAAAGTGTGAGCTAAATAAACCTTTCCTTCCTTAATTCTGGGTGTCAGGTATTTTGTCTCAGCGACTAGAGAAAAGTAACCAAGACAGTGACCAATCACGGAGGGCAGAGTAGCCTTCAGCATGTTCTCAAGACCAAGGTTTGGGGATTTCTGCAATTCTTTGCTTGGTTCCATCAGTCTCTAAAATTTGAGGAGAGAAAGAAGAGAGAAAAGAGAGAAATGATGGTTTATTTAAGAGGCTCCAAAGCACAAGCTCTACTCTACAAGTAAATAAATAAATAATACATGTTTATGGACAAACTGTTTGAGACCCTCAACTTCTCCCTTAAATGGGGGTAAGTGGGGTTCAAATTCTTCAAATCCTTTTCACCCAACAAGTTGAATTTTCTCTACTTTTCCTTTTGGGAAGCAGTTCTTTCTCTTGTTTATCTTAGAGCCTGAAATCTTCAGCCTTCGTCTGGAAGCTGGTTTTAGACACTTGGTGGTGCTGGCGTGGGCGTGGATGTTTGCCTGTGCCTGGCAGAGCGGCGACCAGGGAGAAATCCCCTTTTCAGAGGTTAAGAGGTGGAGGGAGGAGCGGAGTCATATTTACCTCACCACACTCAAATGTATAAACAATTTAAAAATAAATAATTTCTTTATTTCTATTAAATATCTTTATAAGTTCCCACCTTGCTGGACAGTGGTGGGAAAGAGGCTTGGATAATGGGATGAGGACTATGCTTCAGTCTAATCTCATGAGTACAGTTGCATTTCAATAATTTAAGTGGCAAATAGCGCAGTTTAGATAGACTGGTTTTTGGATTTCCAGCCGATTTCCAGCCCTCCATTCCTCCTGAAGATGGCACCTAGGGACATGGGAAACTGGATTTGCCCCATGACATCTCCATCTGGTTTTCTGCAGGGAGACATCTCTGGAGCAGAGCTTCCTCTTCCTGTACTTGCTGGCTGTGAGGAGAAGCTGGTCCTCCTCATGGCTTTCTGCTGGCACTGGCAGCCCATTCTCCTGCTTTTAAGAACCTGGTGGTCTGCCTCCCTGGCTGCCGGCTTGGTCCTTTGGTGACATGACCAGCCATGTGACCTGGGCATGGCTCGTGTCAGTGGGAGCAAGCCCCTGGCACTCATACCAAAGCAGGCATGGAGAGCCCTCTCTGTTGGCACAGGAGCCAAGTGCATGAGCTGTTTGGTCTGAACTAAAACCTCAGTGCTCATGTTTAATTGCAGCATTGGCACTTTGCAATAAATAAGAGAGCCTTGTGTTGCAGTTTGGACCCTCGATCTCTAGCAGGTTCGCCATCACTGACTTGTGTGTATCCCAGCAGAAGCATTCAAAGGTCCACCCCTAAGATGACTCCCTGGAAACTCTCCTACTAGACCCTTGGCTAACGCTCTTGACCCCTCTGGGCACACGAGGGAGAGGGGGCTGCTGAGGAAAAACTGGGGAGAAGCAAGCTCAGCACCACTCCTGGAAAAGTTTGTTTTGCTCAACCTGGTGCAGGGCAGGCTTTCCGGTGGTCTTCTGGATTTCCACATGGCAGTAAGACATAAAGCCCTCTCCTTTCTCGGCATTCTTTCAAGAAAACTACCAATAATATCCACCCCCTCCTCCCATAAGAACACCTGTGCTGGTCAGCTTTCCATGGCTGTGACAAAATGCCTGAGCAAATCAACTTACAAAGAGGAAGGGTTTCTTTGCACTAGTGGTTTCACAGATTTCAGTCTATTGTCTCTTGACCCTGTCACTCTGGGCCTGTGGAGGCACATTTCATCATGGCAGGAGCACATGGTAAAGGGGGTCTGTTTATCTCATGCCCAGGAAGCAGTGAGAAAGAAGGAAGAAAAGGAGGCAGGGTCTCAATGTCCCCTTTAAGAATGCAGCTCCAATGACCTAACTTCCTCCCACTCCGTCTCCCTTCCTAAAGGCTCCGCCCCCTCTAAGTGGCACAACACACCTGGGCCTCACAAGGACAGTCCAGATACAAACCATGGCAAGGCCACTATGTGACAAGCGCTATTCTAAGTGCTTCAATGCACACTCACCTTCTTTGGTTTTCATAACAAGTCTTGGAAGTAGATATTATCATAGCATGGATCTGCCTGGGAGGAAACAAGAACAAGAGGTTCAAGAGCTGCCCAAGATCAGCCTGAGATTTGAGAGCAGGCAGTCTGGATTCAGAACCCATGTTCTTTTAAAATTTTTTCTCATTCCGGCGCCTGCGCCTGAT
>PVLD010021302.1:0-31788 GCA_004027595.1 Dinomys branickii | reverse complement strand
TTGTGGGTATGTGGGTTATTTCTGCTTTAAGCTCTTTCATGGCCTGTTGGAGTTGTTTAATTTCGGATGCAATCGTTTCATATCTTGAAGTTATGAGGCTTCCTGGTTCCCCTGTATCTTCATCTTCAAAACTTGTTCTGGGTGGGGTTGAGTTTTGAGACTGCGTTTTGCTCCTCTGTTTTCCCATTTTTGGGTATCACATTCAAAATGTGGAGCTATAAATTCCAAAGGCAGTTCAGCAGGCGGAGGTCTGCTGCAAAGGCTACTCCAATAATTCCTTCTCTTTGGGAGAATGTCCCTTAAGCTTTCTGCTGAGATTTGTTCTTCTGTCTTCCCTTTTTTGGGTATCTGATTCAAAATGTTGAGCAGTAGATTCCCCAGGCAGTTCAGCAGACAAAGGTCTGCTGCAGAGTTTGCTCCAATGACTTTTCTTTGGGGAATGTCACTTAAGCTTTCTGCTGAGCGTTCCGCTTAAAAGGCTGTACAGATATTGGTTAGATACTCCCTACCAAGTGACCTGGGTGAGGTGTGTAAGACCGCTCCCCCGCCCTCCCAGGGTTCCCTGCAGGTATAGGGATGGATCTCCTCCCCCACTCGGTGATCTGGTCGCGAGCGCAGATAGCTCACCAGTTTTCGGAGTCCCTGCAGGCAGGAAGATTCCAAGGTGCCAGTTTATCCTTTGGGGCTTTCTGTGCGGCCCGCCCAATGCGCGCTAAATGTCTGGTCTGTTAATATTTTTAAAGCAGCATCCTTTGAATTTGCTAGTCAGACTGCCAAGTAGTACTAAGTACTTAGTCAAACTAAATAGTTACTACTTTTCTGAAGATTATTTTATTTATACATATACTATTTATATGGAGCAAAAGAAGCATTTTCTGTCCATTGTGATTAAATAAAAACAATAACTATTTAACTTTTGTCATTATGTCGTACCCTAAAACATTAAACTATCTCTGAATTTTAACACTTCTAAAGGAAAATTCTCATCTTTGACATTAATATTACCATAACCCTATAGTTTTAACGATTGTTTTATACTAAAGGCAGAACATAAACACAGCTCATTCATAAAGGAGTAACTCATTCTTGTGATAAGTTACAACAAAAGGTAAATGTTCATTCATTTGGGTAGTGGAAGAGGGTCACAGCCCCACCACGGCTTGCTCTGTGGGCCATCAGTGGCTAACTTAGAGCTGACATTTGAGTGAGTGGTGATTCTAACATTGCTAGTCAGCTGTCTAGGCTGTCATGAAGCAGGTCTGCCCTGCCGTAGACCTGAAGACCTAAGGCTGAACTAGCTTCACATAGAGATACTGAAACCAAAATGGTATACAGAGTTTGCTACTGCTGTAAAAGAATTTACTTCAAAGCAAGAGTGATGCGTAAAGACAAACGAGATCCTACTCTTACCCACAACTCTGGGCTAGATTCTGTTTTAGCAATGTTTTTGGGATGAATCTGTTCTCAGGGCTTCTCGCACTCACCATGCTCCACACTGTGGACTGGCTCATTCTCCGTGAGGAACACTGTCCTGTCCTGTGTACTACAGGGTGTCCAAGATGTGCCTGGCCCCTGTCAGATGGCAGGGGTCACTCTCCCTCAGTTATGAGAAACACATTGCCTGTCTCCTTGGGGAGCAAGTCAATCTGACCCCACCATTCATTTCTCTACCCATTTGGGAAACTGGATTATACAGTATGAATCTCATGTTTGCAGCAAAAAATAAAGAACAATCTTCAAAAGAAAGCAAAGGGAGAAATTATTTAAATATTGTAATAGTTTTGAAAATTCTGAAGATTAACTTATGATAATAAATACAGACATCTCGAGAAGCAAAACACTTGGCAACTAAAAAATGCTTAAGACTACAACTCAAAACTACAAGTTCATGAACCTTACAAAATCAGATTAGCTCAGTTAGGTGAGCAGTGTGTTTAGACTGGTCTATATGATTTCTTAGGAAGCCCGTATTTAGAAGAATGTGCCACATCATCTAAAAATGGCTCAATATCTAAACACTGGCAGTACACCTTCCATTTGTGGTAGCCTCAAACTGTTAATTATGGTTATATTTAAAGTGCTCCATAAGTCCTTATTGCCCATGATTTTTAATCTATTGTATTAGTGCTATTTTCACTACCAACTTCTTGCTAATAGCCAAGGTAAGTTATTTGTGTCATAGCACATATTTTAATTTAAAATAATGTTTGTTTTATTATTATTTCTGCTAAATACCTGAGAGAAGTAAGCTAATCAATACCTTTTACAAAAGATAAAGAGACCAACTTAGAAATTAAATCTCCAATTTCTCCATTTATTTCATAGCAAAGTCTAAGCAGCCATCCTGTGCAGGAAGGATTGATCTCCTCTGTTTCCAACTCTAACATTCATCTGTATGTGCCTTTTGCACATAGAAAAAGTGTTTACATGACTCATGCTCCCTCAGGATTATTTTAGCATCACTAGTCATTTGTTCAGTTTATGACACTGGGCACCCTGATCTCACACTGATTCAGTTTCTTCACTGATGAAAAAGGTGGGATGAACTGACCTTTAAATTTCTTTCTCTCTCATAAATTCTGATGGTATTCTGGAAAAAATGGTTATTCTCCAGAATTTTTTAAAAGGACAGAATAGCATTTAATGGCCATTATACTATTTTATAATAAAAAATAAGGAAAAATTAGAAATATATACACATTTTCATATAAACATAAAGAAACGTGTAAGGCAATCAAAAGTACTCAAAAAGGACTTTTAGAATATTAATTCCTGATGCCACAGGCACCCAAACCATCTCACTGGTATAATATTTTTCACTATTGTAACACTTGATGATGACAACTAAATGGGTCTGATACCATTGCTTGGAAAAAGTGAATGATGAAATGCAAAATAAAATGAGCTCAGGTGGGCAGCCTGTGAGTGGTGTGTGCGGACTGGCGGGAGAACCTAGAGCTCACAGGGAGGTGGCGTGGAGGAGTTCTGGAAGGAAGGCATGCTCCTGGGGTCTTTCTCTACAGGCCCGTTATCCAAGACAATTAGCACAGCTACACACAGCAAGTGGAGACAGCCTTGGGGAGGAGTCAGGCAAGCAAGAGGGAGAAACCTAAGAAAGAAATCTTCTGAGAAGAAAAATCCTCTTACCCGGAGCTGGGTAAAGGTCCTTCCTGCTTGTGCAGTGCTGGCCATCTGACCCTCGGGAATGCTAGACAAGTGCTCTTTACCTCTAAACTTCATCTCCAGCCCTAAGTACCCTCTTTGCAGACCCTTAGGAGAGACAGTAGGAGGAGAATGGAAGAAACACACTGCCAACACGGAGTGTGACTTCTTACTCAGGCGGGAGACATCCAAATGAAACCAACTGCTGCATGTGACTCATGCTGGCAAACTAATGGCCCATGAGGAAGGTCCACTTAGCCAAATTTTACCTCCTCAGTCAAGCTGTAAGCAGCAGTCAGCACATTGACGAGACTTTCCTAATGGTCAAAAGCCTAAGATGAGTCAACATAAGAAAAATATACTCATTGAGTGAGTGGAAATCTAAACTGACTTCCTTCTATAAAGCCAGTGTCTTTAGGGTGCGGGCCCAACCAGCCCACAATGGGCAGCAGTGAACTCCCCGGCCATGCACCTGGCCTGGCCCTCTTCTCTAAGATGAGGACCTAGGAGGTCCTGCAGAGATCTCAGCCACTCCTTAACTGAAGTCCAGCCAAGCCACTAATTCCACACTCACACTGAAAATTGAAAAATCACACCCAAAATCCAGAGGAAAAAAGGAATCCTCAAAGGTAGCTGTATTTTACTCTTTACTCATGGTATCTTTAGTCATCAAAGTCAGGAAATCAAGTTTAGTTTAACTTTTTTAAATCTTCTGAAACTAGAACGAAAGGTAAATTTCTTATTTTTCTGGTCATTTCCCCTTGATCATCACTCAAAATGTTGTATGTGGAATACACTTTTACTAATGTTATGTATAATCTTTAAAGGTCACCAAGTTTGTATTAATGATGGGCTGAAGCACTGTACCGAAAAGGTTAAGAATTAAGACATAGTTAGCAAACTGATTACATTATCTAGGTCACAAATAGTGGACATTTTTGTTACTTCAGTTCCTAAAGTAATAAACAGTCACAACTGAAATAAGATTGTTAGATTTATTAAATAGCTTTGTTTTTAATGCTCTAATTTACAAAAGAATGTTATTTATATAAAAGTAAATTTTATTACAGATAAAAAGTATGTTTACAAGTTATTTTAAAATCATTAAACACCTTTTCATATTTTTCTCATGGTTTAATTTATATGATTAACATCTTTATGACATCATAGTCTTATTAGCTGCTTAGTTTTTCAAGAAATTTAGTAACAAGGGCAAAAAAATCTGTATGTCAATTTCCTTGCATAAATTAAATAGTTCTAGATAATAAGCAAAATCTCCTAAACAGGGAATATATAAATCTGTACTTCTAGTAGAAACACATCCAAACAGAACAGTATATTTATATACATATAGGTAAAAGACACAGCATTACAGAGTTAGAGAAATAATATGAGAGGAAAAAGCTCTTGAGATACATGAGCATATTTGTGCAATTTATGCATTAAATAAATTTACTCATCTCATTACTAAGTGAATATATACTTTTATTTTTAAAAACTAAATGCTTGAAAATAAGAACAGCTTTTTAGTATCTGTGAATATCAATATATAAGGCAGAATGATAAAGTTATCCACAAAACATGCCAATGTACATGTTTTTAGGCCATTGGGACATATTGTTCTAAAATTTTGTTAGCAAATCTGACTGTGCCCAATTTGTAGAAAGCAACGCTAAAGCTGGAGCACTAGGAACATCTTGCTCTCACCTTGTCACTGGATCATGGTTCATCCCTAGGGCAATCATCTGTGACTGCGTGCAACCAAGGGTGAGTGCAACTACCTCTAGATGTGTTATAAAGTTCTGAAAACAACACTGATACATTTAACAAAACATCTAAATAGTCACTTTTTTTAAAGAAGAAAATTATAAAGGCTTGGAATGGACAAGACACAGAGGGCAGTGAACACGTAATTAGGAAGGGTCAAAACTCAGGAGCTGGGGTCGCTGTGATGAGCTGTGCTGGTGGTATGTTGAGGTCCATGTCTAGCAAGACAATTAGCTTCCCTGTAGAGCACTTGTGCTCTGCAGTACAGCAGTTGAGGACAACAGAACCCCAAGTGGCCACACTACTTCCAGAATGCAATGCAAGGAATGGTCATTATGAACTCTCTGACTTCAACAATTCCTTGGGAATCTTTCCGAAGCCTTCCTTGTTACCTTAGTAAACCCAAAGGTTTACTAAGAACAGCTTGGTTACCTAGTAAACCCACAGTAAACCCAAAGGTTTTCAGATATTGAGGAACCAAATATCTACAGTTAGGGCCACAACACGTGTTCTCAAAGGCCCAAACAGTGACTCTTTCGGACTTTGCAGGCCACAGGAGTCTAGGGTGTGAAAGGAGCAACAGACAATGTTGCAACAGAGCAATGAGCCTGGCTGTGCTCCAGTACAATTTTATTTACAAAAATCAGGCTGGTGTGCTGGACTTGGCTCAGGAGCCACAGCTGCCCAACTTCTGATGTGGAATATATTCATATGAAAATATTTCTTATAATCTGAGCAACTAACTTAAAGATAACAATATGCAACATATTAACCGTTGTTAATCTCCTATTATCTTGTTTTAAATTCTGTATTTTTTAATTGTTTTTTTCTCTTTAAAATTAAAAAGAATACTTATTCCATACTTTTTAAATTTTTTTTTTTTTTGGTACCAGGAATTAAACTCAGGACCTTGCACTTGCCAGGCAGGCGTTTATGCTGCTGAGCTATATCCCCAGGTTTTCCATACTTTTTAAAGTTAGAAATTCTCATGAAGTCTATTCATGTAACAAAATGTGCCTTATCAATTATTTTCCATTTCAGGAAAGTTCCTGAACCCCCAAGTCTACACACTATGGGCTCAATTACTCAGGCCTTTGTGACTGCACCTTGGATGGGTCAAGGGTTACCGCTGCTCCATCCATATAAAGGAGTGTTTTTGTCCCCATAATATGGCATGAACACTGATAGACACATGGCCAATGAATGTAAGGAAACAAATTCAGCATCACAGCAAGCTTAGAAACTGCAGACCTAAGAATATAACACAGTCCTACCACCAAGAGACTCATTATGGTGAAGACATCTCAGAAAACAACACTTGATCTTTTAAGAATAACCTATCAAATTATGAAAATTAACTTTGAAGTTTCTAGAAATATGGTATTAGGTATTAGATCCTACAGCTTATTAAAGCATTGGCATCACTGTCATATATACCTCTACCTTTTTTTTTCATAATTTGATTATGTAAATGGAGTAAAAAAGTAAACACCACTGATTTCCAGACATGTAATAAAATCAATGAAAATGCTATGTTTTTAACACTTCACAGAGACCCACACAGCAGGACGATTTACGCAGGCTGCCTTTCTGAAGGAAGGTGACCGTGGTCTGTAGTCAGGGCTGGGAGCTGGTATGAAGGAAGGAATGTTTCCTCATTATACCTGTCTCCTTTAATTTTATTTTATAACAAAGCAGATTTCTTGTTTAAAGTTTTCGTAAAAAAGAAAGATTTCATCATAGGGAATTTTTATTTGCACATGACACAACTTGATTTTTAATGTATACCTAAATGTAATTCATTTAAAAAAAAAAAAAAAGAAAGATTGTTCTCATTGTGAGCTACAGAGGATTGAGGGGGCACTATATTTAAATTTACCATTTAACTCTACAATCTACAAATGCTTTCCCCTCTCCTATTTATAACAGTTATCTTTTTACTTTTCAGGTAAAAAAGGTGCAGAAAACAGAAACCTAAGCAAGGTGTATAAACAAGTTTGTGAGAGAAGAGGCAGGCATTCCCATTCACAAATTAGGTTCCTCAGTACCCACATGCCAGAGCTGCAGGTAGGGAGCGCTAAGCTCCTCCCTTCTTCTCTGCCTTAGGAGCACACCCAGAACCACAAAATTCATTAAAGAAATGTCTCTGGCAACTTGAGCAACAGAAATGACAGGCTTGTGTCTTAGGCTTTAATAGTCCATCATGGGAATTTTTAACATAAGCAATTATAAAATAAAAATGTACTGACGCTGAAGATACCTTTATAAACCTGTCACTTTAATCTTTCTTCATGGCTTGTTGCTTTAATTAGGTAGCTATATAGTCAAGTAAAATTTCACTGCAAAAA
Source organism: Dinomys branickii (assembly GCA_004027595.1). Taxonomy (NCBI): domain Eukaryota; kingdom Metazoa; phylum Chordata; class Mammalia; order Rodentia; family Dinomyidae; genus Dinomys; species Dinomys branickii. Next base: position 24,511 of record PVLD010021302.1, on the reverse strand, counting down.
TTATAATTAACACCAGTTGTTGGCATGAAACAATTTATAATTCTGGTCTCATTTATGTTCACACTAAAAGACTAAATGATAGTGAAATTTAATAAAACTTCTTAGAATCAGATTATATAGACGATTTTTACTTAGTTAAAAGTATGCTTAGCTAAGATTTCTTATGCTTCACGACATCAGAAATAATGGTGGGGGTATACACATTTTCTTATTTAAAATTTAATGCTAGCAATGTTAATAGTCTCAGTAACAACTATGAAAAGGCAATGATCCAATAGAAACAAATAAGGTCTTATAAAAATTGATAATGCTTCCCACTATAAAGAATGATTTCAAACTTATTTTAAAATATACTCTAGAAGCATAATAATCTCTGGGTGTCTGTTTAATGGAATGTAAAGAAAAATACTGAATATCCAAATGCCTGAGTTTATATGAATAGAAGCAACTTCTAGAAATAACCATTACTTTTCTTCTTACTCCTCTGTGTTTATATGGAAATTTCCTGATACTTAGGTTGAAAACATGCTTAGTAAGACCTACTAACAAATACAGTAAAATTGAAACATGCAGTTTTTCATAATGAATTTTTCAAAACACCATAAACTTGATAAGCAATTAAGACAAGATTTACATTTCTTCATTTAGCCCTTTCCATTTAGCTCTTCTGACATTTATGACAGTTCAAACTACAGGTAAAAGTTTTTAGTAGATAGAAACTGTGCAGAATATAGCTGCAACTTTTTGTTGTTCAAGTCTAAAGTTCTCTTTTCAATTAGTGTATTTACTAACCTCTTCTGGGACTCTCATGATTGAAAAGAATGCCATTCACTGCAAAAAGGTTATATGCCTCTCGGAAGTTCACCACAATCCAATAGGCATAGAGCTTTGCTGCCCCTGTTGGAATAATTTCAAAAATTATAATGTGTAATATAGTAAAATAGCAAGAAATATGAATTAAAAGTCAAAACAAAGATTCCTATGCTTTAATCATGCCCACAGGAAATATTTAATAATTTCCTACCTTTATTATATCTACAGTTTGTTCTTTTATTGTGTAATTAATTCAATTATACTGTATGCAAGTTCACTTTTCTTAGATCTTACAGTCTTTTTTCTTTTCTAGTTCTAAAGTATTAGAAAGGAAAAAATTGGGGATCTAAATATTTGAATTGCTTTGAAATTTTATCACTGAAGTCTTTCATGAATATTTTCTTTACAAATATACTAGATGTACCAGATTTTTCTTTCATTTTTTAAGGATTTGAGCTCAGGAAAACTTCTATGGGGAAATAAAAAAACATGAAACCTTATCACCTCAGCACAATCTCAAAAGAGTTCAGCACAAAAATCACGCTGGCTCTAATTTTCCCCTTAAAGTGATCTGGAAGGATGGGATGAATGCACACGGATGGCCAAGCGAGTGGTGATTTCACCCTGCGGCACAGCAGTGAATACGTGCAGTTAGCAAGGTATAAAGGTATGCTTCTTAACAAGTCTAGTCACTCTAAGGCTACCTTCACGTTGCTCTCACACCCAAATGACTTCAGCTGGGAGACAGGGACAGAACACAACAAAAGCAGCCCCCGCTCCAACACACACAGAGTGCCCTGCATGGCTTCTCACCATAGGGTGACCTTGGGTAGAAAGGGGTGGTCTCTTTCTGGGGTATTTCTTGCACCTTCCCGTAAAGTTCACTTGTGGAGGCCTGGTAGAATTTCACAGAGTTGATAAGGCCACAGGTCTTCACTGCATCCAGAAGCCGCAAAGTTCCAACCCCATCAACATCCGCAGTGTACTCGGCTAAGTCAAAGGAAATCTGCAAGGAGAGGGTGGAGGAGACAGGGCTGCATTCATAGGTAATAGTGCAGATGCTGGCAGGGGTAGCACTAAAATTCCATGCACTGTGCCACATCCTGTCGGTAAGAAGACAGTTCTGTTTCCTACCAGTAGAGTAAGAGTGTGGCTGTCATCTATGTCTGCCACCAAATGGCCAGGAAATACTATAATACCCATTCATCACCTATTGTAATGTAAGGAACACCCTTAGGTTATCACCTCTTTCGAAGCTGAATCCTTGGGGTGCTGATTATCACAGTCCAAGCACCCCCTGAAAATTGGGGGTACAGGCCTCGGGTACTCACGTTCTTCACAGGTCCCAATTGATTTTTGTGTAAAGAGAAGATTGAGAATGTACGTTTTAGAATACAGTTGATGTATGAAAGGATTGTTTTGCTTTACACTTTTAAATTAAGACAAAATGACTGGAGTATATTACAAGTCTATACAATCTTTTTATATGACAGAGCAGATGGCAACCTGCTAATGTATACATGAACCGGTAACTTCTAAGAGGGCAGTGAGCAACAATTCAATATATTGCTGTGCTGTAAGACAGTTTTTAGAAAATAGATGTGACTGATGTTCCTTTTTCTGAAATCATCTCTACACACAGTCAACCAATTAACCTAATATTGTCCTCTAAAATAACGAGGCAGAAACTCTTTGACACTGGAATACTCACTGCTATGTGAATGACCCCAGTCTCCATATGAGAAAACCTTTCACTGGGTAATGTCACTGGCCTTAGTGACTTCCCGGTCCCAAACGCCCCCTGAGAAGAGGCTGCAGCCTATACACAGTACTGCAGGACCTGGGCAACAGCTCACCATGGAGCCAACAAGCGAGTAGCCCTTGGTCTCTAGGCCTGAGTAAAGCTCAGGAAACAGCCCTCAAATAAAAAAGAGGAAACAAGAATGTTTCACCCACAATCTTTCAAAGCCATGAAGGCAAATATGGTATCTTTCTTCCTTAAGTAATAGTTTGTTGAGATTTATTCACACACCATAAAATTTACCATTTTGAAGTTTATGATTCTGTGGTTTTAATATATTCACAGCGTTATGCAATCATCATTACCATCTAATTCCAAAATATTCTCCTCATCCCAAAAAAAAACTCTGCGCTCACCAGCAGTCACTGCCCAGCCCTCAACTTCCACACCAAGCCAGACAGCCACAAGTCCACACATTTACCTACTGCGGACATTTCACAACATATAACGTGTGGGCTTTTGTGACTGGCTTCTTTCACTTAATGTTTTCCCCTCTCTTGACCATGTATGCCTCAGAGCAGAGCTGCAGAGCCACACGATAACACTATGTCTAACATTCTGAGGACCTGCCAGACTGCCTTCCACAGTGGCCACACGTTCTCACCAGCAAATTCTAAGGGTTCTCATTTCCCCACATCCTGCCCAACACTAACTGTGGTCTGCCTTTTGTCTCGCTGTGGTTTCCATCTGTATTTTCCTGATGAGTAATGATACTGAGCATCTTTTCATGTGCTCACCAGCCATCTGTGTATTTTAATCATTTTCCTTAAATTGAACTATTTATCTTTTCATTACTGAGTTTAAAAGTTCCATCTATTCTAGATACAGTTCCCTTGTCTGATGTTTAACTTCAACTTTCCCTCCCATTGTGAGGATTGTCTTCCCATTTTCTTAAGGGTGGCCAGTGTAGAAAAACACGCACAATTTATCTACTTTTTGTTTCATCACTTACAGTTTCAATATCACATTTCGGAACTCTTCATTTAATCCAAGATCATGAAGATTTCCTCCTATGTTTTACTCTGTGAGTTTTACAGTTCTGTCTCTTGTATTTACTTCTGTGATCCATTTTGAGCTAATTTTTGTACATAGTTAGGGGTCCTCCTTTACTATTCGCAATGGATATCCAGTTGGGCCCACACCATTCATTGTAAAGGCTATTCCTTCCTCATGGAATAGGCCGGGCGCTGGCTGTTTTGTTGTCAGCAAAAGCCATGGCTCCGTGTTGGGGAACAGGCACTGAGATGGCCTCAGAAGAGGGTGGCAACAGCTCCATGACAACAACAGCTGGCACAAGAAGTCCTCCCTACCGGGCAGACGCCATTCAAAGCAGTCTGCACGAATATGTTATTTAGTCCTTGAACTGATAAGTACTAAACTGAGACGGGGAAGCTATAGCAAATAGTACAGCAGAATTTTACACTCAGGACAAATTTAACAGGAGCTGCATATTATACACTAGTATGATACATTCATGGTAAATCAAATGCTCCCTCAATCTTCGGGACACAAGATAAACAATTTCATCTAGGACCCTATTCAGAGGACATACTAATAGGAAAGGAGAAAAACAGGATGATGCTAAAAACAGGCAGGTGATGAAGGGAGAGGATGGCTGCCTGTCCGCACATTTTTATGGAAGTTCCTCCAGAAGAAAGCATACATCTCATGACCAAAGCTCTAAAGGAAAGAAGAGCTGATAAAATCAAATTGTTTACAAAATGTTCTGTAAACATAAACTAACAAATTAAGTGCTTCCTTTTTCTTTTTAAATCAAGATGGTACTTTACAGCTTCATCACCCCTGAAAAGTCACAAGTATGATTCTTAAAACACAGGGCGTACTGAGAGTTACAGTCCACGGTGCAAATCTGGCCCGCTGCCTTTGGGGAAAGACTGTGCAGAACACAGCTGCATTCAAGCCTGTACATGTTTACAGTCGTTCTCAAGCTAGAGCTGAAGTGGAATAGTTCCTCCATAGGATGCATCTCTCATGAAGCTGAAAATATTTACCATGTGACCCTTCAAAAACAGAGCTTTCTGGTCCCTGAACTAAACCCTAGTTATGTCTGCAAGCCCAAATGAGCTTGAAAATGTCTTAAGATATGGTTATAATTACCTGTCTCTCTACCTTCTCAACACAGATACCGCTGAATTTATGATGGAGTTAGGTCCCAATAAACCCTTTGTAAATCAAAAACCCATCTGCTCCAACCTCTCCTGATGTACACCCAGGCTTCGCCAGCAGCGCTGCAGGCGCTGTGCTTCCCCTTGAGAGGAGGCCCTGTCTGGAGGGTCAGGCTGCACACTGCCAGGCCAGGAAAAGATCGAACTTAAAACACAATGTGTGCTTTCTACTGAATGTGGATTATATTTGCACCACTGTAAAGCGGGAAAAAGAATCCCAACTCTGAGACATCTCTACTATGGGATGATGATGGCATATAGCTCTAACCACAGAAGAGCTGCGTTTTCCGAGGCATGGAGATTTCATTAATAGTAAAAACAGTTCACACAATCGGGAAGACAAATGAAATCAGACTGATTAAAAGAAAATCCCAAAGATCTGACTTACAAAATATTACCCTAACTTCCTTTCTAGAAATAACTTCTCCGCGGTACTGGCAGCAACACTGCAGGCTCTGATGCCGTTCCATTGGGTCACAGGGCAGCACGCTCCCCTCTCTCTGGTGTCATCAAGACCATCCCTGTCTTACTGCTGTTCAGGGAGCTCCAAGGACCCACACCCGGTCTGCCCCCCCTCTGCATCACCTCAGTTTGGATGGTGGAGTGGAAGCCGTTCTCAAAGGTCCACTTCCCTCGGCTCCCACCCGGAACAAACCCAGAGTCTCCCTTTCTCCTCCTGTCCTTCTCAGACCACAGGAATTGGTGTTTCTTACCACTCCCCGCCCCCTCAGCAGACTCGCCCGCTCCCACTGCAGTCCCATCACACCTGGCCCGGTGCCACTACCTTCTCTGCTACCGGCCTGGCCTCTGCCTGGGGCCACCCTGCTATGCTTACACTGGGGCCAGCTTGCTCCTGCCCTGAGCCTTCAGTCTGGCTGCCTAGCATCTCCTCCCTTCTCCACTGCTGCCTCTCAATCAACCCAATGCTTCTCATCCCTGCTTTACCCACCCTTCTGCCCTGCATCATGTTCTTCTCACTGGCATCTAGCTCACCTGTTACCTCTCTCCCTAGAAAAATGGGAGCTCCCTGAAGGCAGGGCTATATCTGTTCTCTATGCACCTCCCACACTGTAAGCCTGCTCTGCACAGTATCTGATGAATGAAGATAGCAGCAAACTAAAGATGTGTTTGAATGTCAAACACACAAATGTCAAAATAAACACAGAGAAACTAGCAGAGACGGAAAGGGGCTATCAGAATGACAGAAGATTGATAACTGAATGGCAGTAAAATAATGGGTAAAATATGAAGGGCCACAGATGTAAGACTTTATAGTATATTCTAAACTTGAGCATAGTAGCAGTTATGATAGAGGCTTATCAGTTATATGGAATCAGACTTCAGATGAAAGAACCATTTGGACCACCACTGGTGAGGGGGGCTAGGAGGAGCTGGCTACCGAGAAAACAAGACTAGAGCAAGGAATTTAAAGACAGGCAAAATTACTGGCAGCATATGCTGACTCCTCTGCCGACCCTCTGGGTTCAGTCGTGCCACCTAATTTCCCCAGGGTTTGCTTGGCAGCCTGATTTCCTCCCAGCCTCCACTCACACCCTGCTCAGGGTTGAGTGCATGTCCCTCTCAGCAGCTCAGAACCCACTGCCCACTCTTCTCTTTCTTTCCCCTGGGCCCTCTCTGGACCTCACAATGGAGAACCAACTGCCCCACTCTCCCCGCCCTGCTGTGCCCCCCAGCTCCCACCATGCAGACCCTGCTCAGCCTCCTTATGGCTGGGCCATCCCACCAGCCCTGTGAGGACCAGACTTTGCTTGTTTCTTTTTTTTTTTGTTATTGTTCCTACCACACAGAAGAGACCCCTACATGAATGCATCAGAAGCATTAAGTCTGACGATTGGGCACTTGACCCTAATGACTTCATTATACAATTAATAAAGGAACAAAGGTTACCTAGGCCACAAATCCTATTTTAAAAATCTCAATGAATGGCTACAAATGTCATCTCAGAAAAAGAGATCTGTCTGCAAAAGAAGTAGAAGTGGTAAAAGATAACCAGAGTCCAGAACAACACTTCCTCTAGTATTTGATCTCAGAGACACAGGAGGAGGCTCGCCATAGGCCAGGGTTGGAACTGCCAGAGACCACCCAAGGAGTCACACTGTTTACCGCCCTTCTGTGAGTGAAAGTTATTAATCACTGAAAGCAACAATGGAGCCCTGCCTTCCACCCGACTGAAGCAGGCTTTTCTGGGGAGCAGGAGCCCAGCAGAGCTGACATTTACTTCCCAGCTGGGACCAGATGTCAACCTGTTTTTCCAGAGCTACACAAAGCAGGCAGGTGTGGGTCTAGCACAGCAGACAAGAAGGCATCAAGAGAGGATAGTAACAGTCTTAGAGGGTCAGAAAAACCTCTCTGCTGCCCTCTCCCTGGCTCCAAGCATTGTGGTCACAGAGAGAAAAGGCACGGAGGACACAGGAGGGAGTTGCATGCACTGAGAGGTGAGGGAGAAGGCAACTTGAAGGAAGGACAGATGACATGGACAGATGGAACATGGTCCAGGCAGGAGATGACCACATAAAGAAGAGTGTTCTGGGATGTGGGCTATCCTAACCTGGATGCAGCTGGGTGAATCACATGAGCAAACTGAGAGAGGAGGCATCAGCCACAGGCTGTGAATGAGAAGTCTGTGTACACATAAGCAGAGGCTTTTCCAGAGCAGTCCGTCTATACCAGCCAGCACTCCATGCCAGCCAGGGATTGGTTAGGGAGTGGGCGGCAAGGGCTCAGAGACAAGGCAGCATCACTTCAGTCCAGGCTTCTCAGTGTGTCCTGCACTCCCAGCCTCTGCCTTGCTAATCCCAGCCTAGCCCCAGGCAACATTACAGGTCACTACCTGCTACGCCTCACAGCCAGAAACCCAATTTTATACCATTTTTCTTTATCCTACTATAATATTTTGTTCAAAACCATTTATAATAATGGTTTGGGACATTAAACAATCATACTCTGCAGAGTGATGAATTTCAACCTGACTAAACAAATGTGACATCTTCTTTGTTTACCTCTGTATGCTCAAAGGTAAATTAAGATGTTCTTTCCATGAAGTGTTCTGAAATTCTCAAAGTAGATTAAGGGCTCTCAGGCAGAACCAGAACTTCCATTGTATAGAACAAGGTGACAACCCCAAAGACACATGCAGAGGGACTCCGAAAGGCACCGGCACACACACTTCGTCTGCACCCACGCTGCGGAGCCATGAGCTCCAAAACATCTTCCATCTCTTCTGCTTAGTAAACAGGAGGATGGGAAATACCTGATCAATTAACAGTGTTGTTCGCTTGCAGGAGTTCATATTTTTAGCGCTAACAGCTAACAGACACTTTTATCAGATTACACAAAATATGGGGAGCTCCATTCTTAATTTTGCTTTTTATAAGGGCTTAACTCCCACTTGAAGGCTGACCTCACTATAAATCTTACCAACTCGTCTGACTCTTTTTTTTTTCCGTCTGACTCTTTATTTCCTGGGAGCAAAAGTCAGATCAGCTGCCCCAAACTTTCCTTAAAGTTTGAGGTTCTTTGCTTCTCAGCGCCGGCATTTGGTTTCCCTGCTGCGGTGATAACTGCTCACATATTTTGCCACTTTTATGGCCTCTGAGAGCCCCTGCGCTCATTCCTTAGTGCTTTCTCTAAAACAGATATTACCTGAGTTCCAAACAGACATTAATTTGATTTACTACATTAAAATTGGTTTAAACAAATATTAAGTCACATCTCCTGGTTTTGTACGGAACTTTAATTTAAAAACATCTGTGATTCCGGTGACCACAGATGAACCACCACAGTCACCTGTGCCCTCTCTGTCCATTTGACAGATTGGTCGGCTAGCGCTATAGAAAATTCTGTCAGGATTTCTGCACGAGAAAATGGCCACAGAAGAAACTATGTCATTTTTCTAGAGTGACATTCATGCTAAATTTTTACAGATCAGCAGAATTAATCATATCAGATTAAACAACGATCCATGAGGTCTGTGGATGGAAGGCAGGCAGGCATGTAGATCTGGATGGGAAAAACATGTATCTTCATTTTCATTAAATTCTATGTGAAACTTTATAATTCCCTTCGATTTAAAATGCCCTTATATCCTCAGTACTTCTGGTACTTCCTGAGGGCTTTTCATCAACACAGATGTCAGTCACAACACAACAGTGCAGTTGCTGCAGGGGTCCTGAAATGTCACCTGTGTCCCTCACCACTTTACAATGCCAACTGTGACAGGTTCACAGCCAGGATGGCACTATAATGTGTCATGGCACCTGGGCATCTAAGTAGAAACTCATTCTTTAGTCAACAGAACAGATTAAATTTACAAAAAGTTACAACTCATGGACCTGGTTAAACAAGTCTGAGAAGCTACAACACAGTGTGAGAACGGCAGAAGTCTCAGTTATCCACGGAGAAGGGTGCAATGAAGACAGAACTCGAGCAAACATGAGAGGCAGGACAAGTGTCTGCTGGGAGCAGCTAGAGCTGGAATTGGTTGCATGTGTGGAGGCAAGACAAGGCCACAGTGCTTAAAGCAGTCAAGCTTCCTCAGTCTTTAGAAAAGCATCCTGTCTGCACAATTTCAGTCATTAGTAGCTTGGCAACCTTATGTCTCATGATACTAACTTTGCAAGAGTATAAATACCCCGACTATTGCTGTTTAGGTCCTCTTACCCATCTGGTAAACCTGACCAGCTCTTCTCTCTTGTCTGTCTTTTCCTCATTCCCACTGCCTTTTCTCCTCGGGGCACACTGAGAGACCAGTGAATCCCTACAATGTCTCACTTATGTCAGCGCTTGTCAGCAAGGCACACTCAAGAGGCCAAAGCAGCATCATTTTATGTGGTAAGATAAATTGTTTCCTTTCCTTTCCTGCCTCTATTTCTCCCTGACCTCCTGTTGTGGTTTGAGGTTTTGCAAGAGGAACAATATAATACAGGACACATATTGTATAAGATTATTTATAACAGTCACCCAAAGAATTATATATAAAAAGAGAGTGCAGGAAATCTGTCCACACACTAAAGACCAAAGAAACCAGCTGAGGGCCTAGATCCCACAGTAATGTCCTGCATGAGTCCAACTGAAGATTTAGAGCCCATAACAGTGCCTCGCATGAGTCCAACTGGAGGCCTGGAGCTCATGACAAAGTCTCATGCAGGCATGTTTCATGGATCTGCGCTGGGAAGGCCCAAAGGTCAGTGGTGGAAACTAGAAAGTCTGTGCTAGTGTGATGAAAGATCTGTCCTAGCAGGCTGAGGGATCTGCACTAAAGCCAAGCAATGCTCAAAGTAAGAACAAGAGCTCCCCTAAAAAGTACCACAGCCATCCTCAGTGACAACGAGATCCTGAGCTCCTTTGATTATGAAGAAAGCAAGTTCCCATCAGGAAAGCTCCGAGAGACTGAGCAGTGCACCATCTTCCCCTCCAAAGCCAGGAAGCAATGCTCAAAGGAGGACTAGAGCCCCCCGCAAAGCAAACCAAAGCCATTCTCAGTGACAGCGTGCTCCCACTCCTTGGACAATGAAAACGGCAGAGTTCATCACAAAGCCAGCACGACGAGCTCCTCCAAGAAAACCAGCAGCTCCTTACAGCTTCTAACAGCATCCAACAGCTTCTCTCAGCTCCCACCAGCCTCACTTCTTCTCCAAGTCTGCTCTTATGCTGCTGGCAACAATCCCCATGTGGGCCTCCCACACCCAGCACCACGCTTACTTACTCAGTTCAGCTAGGGACTATGTTGACCACCACTTGTCAATCCACCACACCTCCCTCTTCCATAAATAGCATCATGTTCAGAAGGAATATTGAAAGAAATATCTAAGCTGTGGAAGAAATGTACCAAAGGTGTGTTTATAAAATAAGTAAACCCCTCATGAGAGATCAAAGTGCTTTGTAGAAAACAATTATTGAAAGCCCCAGAAAGAATAAGCAGGTACTCAAAACAATTTGTCAAATTGCTTTGCCTTTTGTCTTCATGAGCAAAAGAGGGAAAACAGAGAAAAATCAAAATGGATCAAAATTTAGGTCATGCTCAAGAAAAAAGGGTGAGGTTCAAGGACAGAAATTCAAGAGAAAAGCGCAGCAACCAGGTATCTATAGAGTAACAGGACAGGCAGTGGCCTGTGAAAGGGCTGCTGTGGGATTCTCCCTCTGCAGCAGAAGACACGACACAGACACCATTGCTTGAAGTCTCCCTTGAAACGCATGGGCAAAAACTGCGGCAAAGACCAAGCCTTGCCAGATTGAACAAACTGAAATACAGATAAACCACCAAGAATGAGTGACACATAGGAAACCATGAGTGACCTTGAAGAATGTTGGTGCTGTGACAAAAATGCCAGCAAATTATTAATTAATGTGACTTCAGTCCATAAAAAGGCAGTTGAAGGTCAGAGCAAGGGAGAAATTATATCATCCAGCTGTTGTTGGAAGTTGTATCTGCTGTGAAAAATTCCTGCCTATGGCAACGGACAATGGATAAAAGTGACACCTGGGCAGAAAGGCAGCTGCTGCAAGAGTCAGTACTGCATCAGTATTTTTGCAAAATTCATTAATTCATTAATAAACAAAGCACCTGGGCAAGGAAGCCTGAGGAGAATCCCATGGATGTGTCTCACATAGATGACTACAGACCGAGACAAACACAACAGCAAAGTGCACCCAGGAATGGAATCATTGTTATTCGAACTGGGAGAATATCCCGTCTCCGATCACTCCCATCTCTAGCATCTCCAGGCTGACCCCCTCCACAATCAGGAACTCACAGACAGAAAATGGGAAATAAGAATAAAAACATAAAAAAAAAAATACTAGAAGGGAAAATACAAAAACTAGATCCTGTCAATGGCCAGTTTAGGGATTTCCTCCCTTCATGTTCCGAAAACAATCTGGAAAAGGGAGTGACTGATAAAAATCTGAGAGTTCACTGTTCGGAGAGACACATGTGAAGTTAAATTGTGGCTACCTAAAAGGCTTGGAAAATGGCAAGGCATTCAAAACGGACCCTTTGAAGCGACTTCATCTAAAACAAGAGAAAGAAGAATGCCTCATCCTCAGGGTTCTAAATACCCTCATCATTTTCTGAAGACATGGCTTTGGTTTGACACTGAAAGGTCAAGAAAATAAGGAACCTAAGAACAGAGGAGAGCAGAGCCAGCAGACAGCACACAGCAGTGTCCCTCTGTAGAAGCGTGCGGTTCTTACCCAGGGAGCCAGGGGACACTGGCACCTCACCTTAACAAACCACCTGGAACACAAAGGTACCCAAGGCACAAGTAAAATGTTCCAAGAAATAGAACTTAACTTTAAGTTAAATGGTTTGGTTTGGGAAATCTAAGCCAAGAAAGGGGCATAATAACTAAGGTTCTGTAAGATAATAAAGAATATAGAGAGAAAGAATTAGGACCAACTCATTAGGGGACAAGAAGACCTGACAGAAGGCAAACAGTCCTTTACATCTGATTAAATACTAAATTAACCCAGTGGATGTCTGTCTTCAAGTGAGTGGCATGTAGAACATACTTTGCTTAATCAGCTCTCTTTGTAAGAACTTGGTCCATTTTGAAGCAGCTTATGCACTGACAACCCATACATTTTAGAGGTAGCGCTACAAAGAGGGACAGGGGCTACCCCAGGCCTGCTCACTTGTATTCCCCTCGCCCCGTGCATGCACGTAACAGGCTCTCCGAGTGAACAACTACGATCTGACTGCCCACAGAAAAGACAGTGAGTTCTCAAAATTGCTCCTTCCTCTCTGGAATCCTTTTTCTAAATTCCATGTCTGAGTTCTAATGAGGAATCAGTTCCATGATAACACTGATGTCACGAATGAGATATAAGCATACAAACAGACAATTCAGCAAGATGCTTTTCTCAAAGAGAAAAGCACTATTGGTAATGGTATATGATTATTAATAGTATATGATTAATAGTATATGATTAGTTTTACTATCAATATGTAATAATAGTCAATATTATTTTTAAAGTAATATTTTTCTGTAACAATGAAAAGGTATACCGAAAGGTCTTTACCACAGTTTGAAAAAGGAAAAAATGCTGTTTTCGGTTTTTTTCTACATTGAAATTACCATATATTTTTAAAATCTGGATTTTTATGGGAAAACATAGCTCACAGGGAACAGGATCACACTGCTTGTGACCTAACAGCCGCACTGAGGGCCGACATCTACGCCGTTGGATCACAGAACTGCTGGGAGAGAGAGCTGTGAGACCAGAGGGCAGGGAACAGTGCCCACATCTCCCCTCAGCAGGAGAACAGAGGCAATGGGGAAATCTCACCGCAAAGGAGAGGAAAAAGTCACTATCCAAGTTGAAGTTTTGTAAAATTAAACAAAACAGCAAAACATTATGAATTAGAACCTGTGAGTTCAGAGGCAAAAACAAACAAGCACACAAACAAATCCAACCTAATTCATCATGAGAATATTTGTCAGGTAAGGAAAAAGATGTTTGTGTATGTGTGGCTGATGAATATCAGACAAGGAACTAACACAGACAGTTATTTATACCAGTTAACTAAAATGCTGAAGTCCAGTCTTTATCTTCTCAATAACCAACAGGCAAAGAAATCAGCCTTACGAAGCCTCAGTCTCTTTCTGCTAATTATTAAAGTCTTTTCTACTCCTGAGTTTTGTATGTAACTGAGAAACTCATGCAAGTTCTAGCTAACAATAATTTGAGGATCAGGACAGGCAAGGAAAAACAACATTCACCACTCAAAAGATCTACTGAATGACACAGTAAGAGGCATAATCACAGGGCCCCCCAAAGAGACAGAGGACCTCCAGGCATCACTGAATCCACTGCCCCCACACCGCAACGCCTTCACACCGTGGGTCACCGTGACCCTCTGTGCTAGAGCTGCCAGGTCTCCTGGCATTTCATCAGCCTTTCTATAATCTATCCTCCATGTCACCAGAATTATCTTTCAACAACTTAAACATCTAACCTGGTCCCACCCTTCTGAAGAGTCATGGCTGCTCAGAGCTTTCAGATGAAGCTAACACCTTATTTTAAATAAATGAAGCCAATATGGCACACATGTAGCCATAATGTCAGGCCACAACTCCCCAACCGCCATGCAGCATAACAATGACAAAATGTACACAGAAATTACTAAAAGGAGGGTCTGTGTAGGCTTTCCCCCAAACAGAATTAGTCAATGAACCACAAAAGGAGAGTGGCACTGAAGCTGCAGGTCCACCAGCACTCAAGGCCAGAGCTGGCAGAGCTGAGGAAGAAAATAACAGGGCTCCACAGGGGCCTAGAGAGAGGCTGCTGGAGCTAGGCTTCCTGCTTCCAACCAAGGGCTGAAGCATCTCCTTACTCGATGATGGGAGATGAAAAACCTGCTTCAGACAGCTTGAAATAATGAGTTTTCAAAGGTTTTATCGATAGAAATTTGAGATTGGCATTTTCCTATAGCACAGACTGGACCCGAACTCCCGGGCTCAAGCAATTCTCCTGCTTCAGCTTCTAAGTAGCTGTGACTACAGTCATGCACTACTGTACCTGGCTTTTTATCATCAAGCTAAGTGTCTAAGAACAGAGGCAAGTGGCCTCAAAGCTGCAGGTGAGGATCTGCTCTGAGAGGTTCTCTTGCAAGGACAGACTCGTAAGATTTCCAGGCTCATTGCTGGATGGAAACTCTAAATCTCCAGTATGGTATTGGCTCTGTACTGAGCTACCCTAGACAGGGGTCAGAGCAACTATAACACCATTAACAGTATGGCCTAAGGGCAGGGGCAGCGTAAGTCTGCCTCATATGATTTGCAAGTAACCTTTTTTCATCTTTGGTACTAAGAATTGAACTCAGATCCTTGAGTATGCTAGGCAAGCCTTGAGCTATACACAGCTCATAAACCAAAACTTTAAAAGTAATTATTAATAATGTTAAGAACAAGAACCAATAAAATCTACAACTAAGCAAGAATTTATCCACAGCAAATGTAAATATGGTAATATCATGAATATGTTTTTAAAATATATCTCTTTAACGCTGACTTTAAACTGCATCTCAAAGGATCAAGGGGTAAGTGAATATGAGCTAAAAAAGGAACCATTTTTTAAAATATGGCAAAATTAAAGTGGAATAGATTTCAAGAAGACTTAAATACATACCTGGAGATCATACAGTTAGCAAAATCCCCAGAATGAAGATTGAAGGAAGGCACACGTCTGTATAAAATACAGCCAGAAGCTGCAGAATAAGGACAGATGCCAAAAGAATGGGCCCATTTTGGGAAGACTCCCAACTTTCTCCAGCCCTCAATACATCAGTGGTGCTGACAAAAACACACACAAAGAGGGAGCAAGAGAGGGAGGATGACTGGCAATCAAATAAGGCAGAGGCAGCAGCCGTTACCAGTCTGGGAACCTATGCTGGGGCAAGTCAGACGCTGCGCCTGGCTCCAAGCAAGGACCTGCTCGCTTGGTATCTCGGAAACGGCATGTTTCCACTTGATAATGGCACCACCTTGTTCCTCCAGGACCGTGATGGACAAAGCTCAGCTTGATACATTGGCACATTTATGACAGTTTGAAAAATGGTCCTAGAAAACTAGTCAGTGCCTCTAATTTTAAGTTTCAACATTTTCTTTCTTTAAAAGTATACCATTTTGCTTTAGGATTTATTACAATAAGAGGAAGTCTTGATTCATAGGTACTCTGTAAATGACAGTTTTTTTGACTGGAGAAATGACCTTCACTGGGAAGCTGCTAAAGTCAAAAGAGAGATGGTTACCTGCTTCCCCTACCTGAGAATACACTTGGCTCTCCACAGATTAACTACCTGGGGAGGTACTGGTGAAGCTCAGCAGGTGTAACATGCAAACAGTATACCTTATCAATGCCAGGCACTGACAAGCTGTGTACAGTAACAGAGATGAAATGCATCAGGCTTCTAAACCTGGCATCCATAATGATTCAGAACTTCCACTGGTACAAAGTTTCAGCCACTTGATTTTGCTTTCTCTGTAAAATCTAGAATTGTATTACCTTGATGAGAGCAAAGAACAGATTAAAAACTAAACATCCAGCACGGTAGTGCACACCTGTAATCCCAGATACTTGGGAGACGAGGGCAACAGGGCTGGAACTCTAAAGCTAGCACCAGAAATTTTAGTGATACTTTGTCTCAAAATAAAAATTTTTCCTTTGCCCCTTAATCCTTTCAGATGCAGTTTAAACAGTGTTAAGGAAATATATTTTAAAAACATATTCATGATGTTACTTTATTTTCATTTGCTGTGGATAAATTCTCACTTAGTAGTAGATTTTATTGGTTATTGCTCTTAACATTATTAATAATTACTTTTAAAGTTTTGGTTTATGAGCTGTGTATAGCTCAAGGCTTGCCTAGCATACTCAAGGATCTGAGTTCAATTCTTAGTAGCAAAGGGGTATAATTCCATGGTAGAGTGCTTGCCTAGCATGCACAAGGCCCTGGGTTCAGTCCTCAGTAAAGAGAGAGAAAGAGACAGACAGACAGAGAGACAGAGATGCAGAGCGAGACAGACAGAGAGAAAAAGAGAGACAGAGACAGAAAGGGAGGGAGAGAGAGGCAGAGGCAGAGACCGAAACAGAGACAGAGACCGAAACAGAAGGGAGGGAGGAAGGGAGGGAGCGAGTGAGAGATGGATTAAATTTCTGAACTCCTAAGGATGCAGTGCTACAAAATTGCAAAGTTGAATCCACAGCTTATCTGAAAGCTTCTATATGAAGGCTAAGTTTACATGAATGAAAACTGCAACATAAAAACAAAACACAGGATACAGGAATGACCTTCAGAGACCACTACAATCATGATGACTATAAATCTCTGTCATACAGCTTAAATCTTGTCATGAATTTTGCTTATCTCTCTATTCCTTGCTATTAATTTAATGGTCTGGGGAGCTGTCCGGGGGCATTTGGTTAAAGCAATTTAACTTTCAGGATACTCTGTAACACACTTTTAAAACTTTTTCAGCTTTAAGCACCACCAAGTTTGAGAGTCAGGACCATGAGGGATGGATAAGATGAGCAAGAAGGTGACTAAGCAGAGAAACAATACACAGCAGCTCTTCAGAGGACATAGCAAGCACTCTGCCCTTTGTGTCACACTACAAAAGCATCACAAGCCAGGAGATGATGCTAAAAAATCTGTGCTGTTGAAGCGTGTAGCATCCTCTACCACCTAGAGGGCCAGGGTCTGCTCCCTGTGCTGGTGACACAAGCCACAGCCAGCTCTGCCAGAAGCTTCACTGCTCAGATGCTGACAGGCAGCAAAGGGACCTGAGAAATCACCAGAGAACAGTGCATTAAGTCATAAAGAGCCCTTCATTCTTTCCCTACAGTGTCCAGGGAAACCAGAATACTAGGACTGAATGTGGGAAAAGAATTTTAAAACCTTTCTCACTCTTTTTTTGTTCCCATATGTGTGTGTGTGTGTGTGTGTCAGAATTTAAGACCCATTGAAAGTTGTAATATCTCTTGATTGGCATGGAATTTTCACTCATTTTATTTTACTTGCACTTGTAGCTCCATATACACCAAGTGACAGTACTTATAAAACCACCCCTAATGGTCTTCAAGTAGTCCTTGAGCTCACTCAGTGTACAGGTATAGAGCAACCCTGAGCCCTGTCCCTGTTCTAGGCACCAGGATGTACCACGGAAGGCAGCAAGCAGAAACCCCTGTCCTATGAGCTTCTATTCAAGTGAGAAGAGAAGAAACACAAAATATAATACTAGAAATATAGTAAGCACAGAGGTGGTAGTTACAGTAGAAGTCATAGTCACTGTAAGTGTTTGAAACTCACCCTGGGCCAGGCACTGGGCCAAGAGCTTTACAAGCCCTCTGCCATTTAAGTACCATGACAAGTCTGTGAGTCAGGGACTACTATTACATCTATTTTACATCTGGAAAAACTGAAGCTCAGTGCAATTAAGAGCTTGCCTATGGTCACAGTTAATAAGCAGTGCGGCTGGAATTAACACTAGGGGAAAAATAATAATGTAAGGGAAATAACCAAACCACCCAACACACACACACACACACACACACACACACACACACACCCATATGTATCCTTTACATTAATGTTTCCTATAATGCATAACATTTCCTATAACTGCAAGCTAGACACAGAATTGGTGGTCCAACTTTTCTATGCTTTTTCTACAAACAAGGTGGCTGAATTGCTTGTACAAGTATAGTTTTAGGACAGTTTTTCGTAATGGACAGTATATTTTCTCACAGATGCAATACTGTAAGTAGTGGCTTAGCTTTCACATAAACATGTTCCATGTAGCTAAATAAATACAGGAATACAATGGAAAGGGGAGTAGAAATTACACATCCTCATTCCAGCCGCCTGTCCTGGCTTGTCCCGCCCAGGCTCTCCCTTCAGACTCCTCCTCCATCAGGAAAGCAAAAGCGCCCACTACTCCCTGTCTGGGGCTCCATGCCCTCACCCTGGGGCTCCCTGCTCTACAGCACCCCCCACCAGCCCTGCTCTGCGGAACACTTTATGTGCATTTCCGGGGCATGCGTGCCCTCTACAACAATGCCACGCCCTACAGATCTATCTAACAACACCCAAGCACCTTGTCCTGAGCAGATAGCAATCTGGGCTCAGTGATCTCAAGGACAGCCTTACACGTGACTGATGTTTAAAAAGGAAACCAATCAGCATTTTAAATGAAAAAGAGAATTCGAAATGTTTTAAATGTTTGTTATCTATGATAGAAGAAAGGATAGGATATTAAAGATGTCATGGAAAAGAAAAAATAATGCAGGTAAGGAAGTTACACACACACACACACACACACACCCTAAGAACACTCCTAAGCAGACGTGGGCTGGCTGCACATATGAAGAGTGACCCTGGAAGTTGTGGCAATGGCACAGAAAAGGTGGCCCCAGATTGCAGAGGACGCTGATGAGCCAAGGATTCCGAGTAGTGAAGGGCATGAGCACAACTTCCTTACAACAGTGCCGCTGAGAATGGAGGTGGAGAAAAGTTAAGCAAGTTTATTTTACACGATAGAACTGGCATGGAGAACGGCAAAGGGGTACAGGGGCATCCTACCAGTTACCATTCAGTGGCTACGGCAATATTGTGCCTTAGAAGACGTAATGTAACTGAAAGGACAAGACAGGGCTGAACAACTAGAAGGCCAGAGCTCAGGAACCGGGCACCCTCTTGGTGCGAGGAAGAGGGGTAGAGCGTGGGAAGACGCTGGCATGAGGGAAGCAGATACATGTGCAAAATCCTACATCAGCAGCCAGGCTGGTGTGGACTAGGACAATGGGAACAAACAAATGACAAAGGTACGGGGGTCTGCTCCAGGGCTAGAATGCGACCTGCAGAGTCCCATGTAAGAAAGGCACCACTAGTACTTTCATCAGAGAAATTACAAAGAAAAAGAGTAAGTACACTCAGAAGACCCTGAGCTCTGAGTGCCCAGGACTCTGCAGATGTTAGGGATAACTCAGGGGATCTGCCACACAAGCTGCAAAGGGAGGATGGTGGCACTGCTGAAGGGAACAGGTGACTTGCCAGGTGTGGCAGATTGGGCACTCCCATCCCTGGCTTCCAGCCTTGCATCTCTTAGAATCTGTGGACAGCTCATGACCCAGCCAGCTACTGCAGCTCTCCAGCGATTAGAGACACTCATTTCAGCAGGAAGGTCCCTGACAAAGAAGCAAGCTGCTTTTCTGGATATTCAGACATCACAACATACGCATCTTTTAATTATTACATTCCTAAAATGCTCCTCTAGGGCTGGGGATATAGCTCAGTAGAATAAGTGCTTGCCTGGCAAGCGTAAGGTCCTGAGTTCGATCTCCAGTACCACAAAAAAAGAAAACCTACAATGCTCCCCTATTATCTATAAATACAATGATTCTTATTGTAGTAAAGCAGCTCTTAGGACCACAGAGGGCGAGTGCTTTATCCTACACTGAGTGTGCTCCATGCTTTGCTGCCCTACACAAAACAGCAGAAGGTGTGGCCGCTCCTCTGCTCCTGCCAATGGGCAGTGGGTGGTCCTGCTGCTGCTGGGATGGACGCCATCTCATGGGCATAGGAGGCTGGAAGCAAACACTGAATGAGGAAAGCGAGCAGTTTCACTGTGGGAATCAGGAGTCCATGCTTCAAAAATGCAGAACTTGAGATTTATGAGTACAGCAGCAAAGCAAGACTCAGGCTTGCTGTGCACTCATGGTCCCATTTCCCAGAGAGAAGGGCAGCCCTCTTGGAGGCTCTTCCCACAGCAGAGAAAGGAGGCTCTGTGGTCACACAACTCTGACCTCAGCCCTCCTCCATAATCATCCCGCAGGTCCAGGTGCAGGGGTTCACAGCAGTTTGAGGCAACAGAAGAACACATGAATGCAAATGCATTAGAAGTCATTCTCGGGCCCCCATGGCCCAGAAGAGTGATGGGAACAAACAAGGTGCTGAGAACCGTCTGTGGAGTACATGAACCCTGGAGAACAACAGGCCTCTGAGGGTGTCCTAGTCCCTATTCCTATGGCATTCATCAGGGCCCCACACTGCCTACTTTTCAAGAGGTCTCTACTTGACATATCTCATGACTAAAAGGAACTATTGAGAGAAAAACAGCCCAGCACCACAGATATGAGCAGACCCTCCTGTTACCCAAACTGTCCCATGGGATGCTCATGGCCTCCTTTCTGTCACCACAGCACCCTGTCCTGTGCAGCCCAGGCCCATACATCACTACACAGCCAGTGTGCACCCCTCTGCCTTCTCTAGCAAGTCACAGCCATTCTTGTCACTAAGGCACACAGGGCTGGGCTTCACTGTCACTCGGTCACACAGTGAATTCCTGACCAACTCATCCTTCTTCTGCTCACTGCTAAATCCTGAGCTTCATCAGGCAGCCCCTGCCCTCTGGCAGTTCTAACAGGAGACCCTCCAACCTGGGCCAGGGTCTGCAGCTTTCCCTCTGCCCAGGCCTAGCATAGCAGAGCTATGCAGCACACTTGTGGGCTGGCAGCTGCCAAAACACACCCAAAATCTCAGTGCAAAAAGTAAAGGATTTCCACCAAGCAAGAATCCAAAGTAGACAGAGGTTTTCATTTATTTCTTCAGAATCACATTTTGTTATTTCTTTGTTCTTTATTCTCAAACGTATCACAAACCTCTACTTTATAAATTTTTGCAGAGTTTTAGGTTAGAACTAAAGTTAGAATGTTCTTTTTCATTTAGTCTCCAGAACTTAATCTTTCATAGCTCCTTCTCTAAAAAGTACAGGGCCAAAAGGGTCAAGAGGTTCATGTTAACCTAAAAGAAATGTGACTTAGTTGTGTCTGGAATTTGAGTGGATTCTTTCTTGAACTGTTAGCTTGGGCTGTCACCGGCATCTAACTCCCAGTGCTAGTGAGATGAGAAGAGTCAAGTTCCCTGGAGCTCTGCCCCTTGATCATCCACACAACACTCCCCCCACTGTCCTTAGACCTGTCATGGGAACCCTAAATTCTTAGCTTAAAATTTCTTCTTTAGGGCTTGAAGGGACTAAAAATAGTAACCTTCGACATGTTCCTCTGCCACCACTTTGCTATAGTGAAGCACGGGGAGCTTACAAAGGAGGATTTTAAGGGCTGGTTTTAGTAAGTTCATACTATACTTGAGAATCTGAGTAATTTTCTTTTTGCTTCAATTTGTATTCGGATTCTTTGGCTCACAAACATATAAATGTGCCCTGTTTTCTTGTTCTCTTTATACTAAAACACATGGATTATCATGTCCCCACACATGCATCCTTTCAAACTCTCTCTTCAAACAAAATAAATATGAATAAATCATGATATAAAACTAGTTTGTGAATGCAGAAGACTATACTCTTAGGTGATATTAACATCTCTTCTGAAAATAATTCTCAATGTTTCAGCTTTCCCGTGAGGGAAATGATATGCTGTATTCCATAATTTGTAAGCTTACAATTTTCAGCAAGTGCCAAAAAGGTAAGCCATAAATAACTCTTCAACAAACATTCACAGTACATTTACCCAAGCCAGGAGCTGTGCAGGGCTTGGGGAGTGGAAAGATAAGGAAGGCGTGAATTTTGTCACTAAGAAAGCCACAATATATCTGGAACACATACATGCAAAGAAAGGATAATATTACGATCTGTTCAATGCACAGCAAGCACTACAGAAAACTGATAAGCACAGAGACAGGAGCTGAACAGCCAGTGGGGCCTCGGGAGCCTGGGGCTTCAAGGAAGAAGCAATCTTTAAACTCAGACGAGACAGACAGTGACTTCTGCTAAATGGGGCAGAGGAAGCAACTCATAGAGGCACCAGCATGCAGACATGAAAAGATTTCCACAGTCACAAAGAGACCATGACCACGCTAATTTCCCTCTTTAAAAAACCATATGGAACACAGCAAAGGCAAAACTAACAATACTGACAGCTGCCCTGGAGAGCAGGGGAGGGCGCACCCAGCAGAAAACTACAGAGCATATGTGGGCCCTGTAAAGTACGTGTGACCAGACTGCTTAGGCAAGAGCACACAGTGCTGAGTGGGTGTCACCACAACACAGACTGTGGCAATCTTACAAGAAGTCACCCCGTAAACCATGGCAAGCCCATAAAGCCAGCCACCTGGGTCCACACTACGGCCAACAGAAGTCACGTGGCCACATGACAGACCAGCAACAAGGTGGCTGCTCCAAACTGCCCTTTCTCCTGCCCTCTCTTCTCCGCTGTGCTAGACTGCTTCCACTGCTAGGGTTGGGCCCATAGGAGAGTGGCAGAAAACCCAGAGAATAGAACCATGGATGAAATGAAAGTTGAGGGGCTGGGGATATAGCTCAGTGGAATAAGCGCCTGCCTAGCAAGCGCAGGGTCCTGAGTTCGATCCCCAGTACCGCCAAAAAAAAGAAATGAAAGTTGATTTTTTTTTCACTTGTGTAAGTCTAATGATAGACAGAAAGTACTAGTACAGAATCTCCACAATTTTTAAGGACCATATGTTTTCCACCTACTATCCCATTATTCACATGGCCTCAATTCTTAGTCCAAAATTTAACTGGGCATGGTGCATACCTGTAATCCTTGCACTTAGGAGGCTGAGGCAGGAGGAGCACAAGTTTGGCCTGGGCTCCATAGCAACACATTGTAGTAAACAAACTAATGGATGAATGTTGTCAGAAATATTTTCTATTTATGTATTCTTTATCTTTTTGTGGGACGTTGTACTAGGGGTCAAACTTGGGGCCTCATTCTTACTAAGCACATGCTCTGGCCCAGAGCTAAATCCCCAGCGCCCCCTCCTTTGTGGATTCTTCCAAGGAGTTTGCACACATCATTTATCTTAGAATATACCTATTGTGGAAGGACATGCACTCACACACAAATTGAGAATTCCATTAACCAGAAGTGGAGAACAGAGACTGGGGGACAATCAAGATCTTTCAACATGCTACCTACGCAGATTTCTGAAGAATAAGATGCCCGTGTTTTCCTTCAAACAGCACCAATTTTTCCAGCAAAACTTTTGATACCCATGCCAGCTCCACCTAGTAAAGAGGGACTCGCCACAGGGGTCTCCAGTGAGCCCATTCAAGGCTAATGATTCTTCCTCCTCCTCTTATTCAATCTGCTCTGACAGAGAGGGCGGGACAGCATCAATGCAGAAAAAGTTGGGGATGATGCAAAGCTGGCTCTGACGATGCTGATGCTTTTAATCCCTGCAGAAGGAATGTGGTCCTCGGTACTGGTGGTTTCCTTAAGAAATGGGAAGCTTCACAGCTCTAGAATGTTCACTTTGGACACGTCACCAGAATAAGTTTCATTCAGCACCCTCGGTGTGTTCCCAGTTGGGCTGTGACCTCTGGCCTGTTTCCAGGGGAAGGATGCATCCACAGAGGAAGGCCACCATTTGGCCCATGGACCCCCGAGGAACTCATCCCCGCTGACCATTTGGTGGGCAGAGGCCCCTGGGGAGGGCAAACAAGATTCCCATGCAGGGGCACTTGCTGACTGCCCACACTGCCTAGTCTGTCCTCCCTTCCTAAGGAGCAGCGGGCAGTGAAGAGTCCTGAGCACTGGTGGGAAATTGGTAGCCACAACCTGAGGGGAGGGGGAGCAGGCTCAGGACATAGCAAAAAAGCCCTTCCTCAGCACCCATGGGGGCCCTGAACACCCCTACCTCATGCTGGAAAACAATTGCCAGCCTGGAAAACAAGGGTCAGGGCCAAGAAGCCCCCAAGGCTAAAACTAATAGGTTAGGGAAGACCCTAGGGAAACAAGTGAACATAGAGGAAAATAAAATTCTTGATTTAGAAGATCAACTAAAAGTAATCGTCAGAACATAGAGAAAAAAGTACACAAACAAATAAGAAACAAAGACCACCTTCAGGAGAGTCACTGCTATGAAAAAATTAGAGGATGAAAGAGCAGAAATCATCAGTAGAATGGAAAATTTTCCCATGGATAAAGAACCCATTAAGTGCTAGACAAGAACACCAATGGCAGACCACATAGACCCAGACTCCTGGGTGGAGCTGATGAATATGAAATTAAGGAGAAACTGGGCCCAGTCCCATTCATCTGTAATCTCAGCTACTCTGGAGGCTGAGGCAGGGAAATATAGGCCAGTCTAGACAATTTAGTAAGATTCTGTCAGGTAAGGGAAGGGAGGAGGGTGGGGAGGGGAGGGGAGGGG
>PVLD010021301.1:0-31791 GCA_004027595.1 Dinomys branickii | reverse complement strand
AGATAACTTTATATTATACAGCATCCAGTGCAAATTCCCTACTATCTTATCTATAATTTGGTATTTCCTTTAATGTTTTTGTGTTAACTAATGTGAAGATAACTATGTAATACAACATCCAGTTCTAATTCCCTACTATATTCTGTATAACTTTGTATTTTCTGTATTGTTTATGGCTTTTCTGATTCATATGTCTCCAATCTTTTGTCTTTAAAATAAAATAAAAAAAAAAAAAACTACCCCAATAAAAGCAAGAAGAAGAAGAGGCCTGAAAATGTTTGACATATATGATATATGTAAAATTTATACAACAGCTTAAGAATAACAAGGAAGAATGCTGTAGAAAGACTCACCATGTGAAGTTAAAGATACTCATTGTAAACACTAAAAGAATCACTGAAAATCTTCAAAAAAAGGCAACTGCCAACCAGACTCTCTAGAGGTGGCTGATCTGAGCAGTGTGAGTGTGTGTGTGTGTGTGTGTGTGTGTGTGTGTGTGTGTGTGAGTGCGAGATCTACAGATCCCCATGGTGTGATGTGCTTTGCCAGAAACCAGGGCGGAGATCCTACAGTATTGTTTTGGGGCCCACAGGCGCTGCCACCCCCCTGGGTGGACCCTCTAGGACCTGAGTGCGTATTGGACTTCCTTATACCTAGGTTGGGGCTATCATTTTTCACACCTATGATTAATCTTTATGCTCACCTAATGAAGTAGGAAGGGTACATTTCTTTATGATGTACACTTGACAAAGAGGAAACCAAGGCTGTGAGAGATTAAGTCATGGGCTAAATGTCCTCAATGGGCTAGTGTCAGAGCTAGCAATAGAACCCAAGTCTCCAAGTTCACAGTCCTATCTACCACACCTCAAACCATACACTGGATGAAGCCTGGCAGGTGTCAGCCTGATGCCTGGTGTCAGCTGTGGTGGCTCCAAGAAAAGAAACTTCAATTGAGGTTTGCGGAAATGATGCAATTTGGGTAAAAGTGCTCATGACATAATTATTAGGCTTATAACTTATTCAAACTGGTATATATTAGCTTAAAACTATGCTTATTATTTCAGGGTAGAATTTTATATCCTCTTTCTCCCTTTCCAAAAATAAAAAAAAAAACACTCACTCAAGACCATACAGAAAAGAAGAAACACTGTTCATAATTCCACTACTCAGAGAAAAACATTGAATATCTTAGTGTAAGACCTTCCATGCCATTTTGTCATGTTATACTCTTCCTGTTTTTTTTTCTCCCAGCAATGATTTGAGACAAATATCCTTAAAAGTATCAAATAAAGCCCTTTTATTTTCTCTGTCTCCATATAATTCCTGAGAAGCCACACAGGGCAGTGGCCACAGCTTAGGTGGCAGACAAGCCTAAAATAGTGCCAGCTCTGTCACCAAAGAGCTGTGTGTCCCCAGGGAACAACCGAACCTCTCAGTCTTAATTTCCTCATCTGTACGGAGCTGTTGTGAGAAACAGAGTAAGTATACAGCACATGGCAGCTACTAGTGCTGGTGTTCTCATTTCCGAGCCACAGTCCTCCAAATACAATTTCTGTCATTTATGGCATTAAAAAAAAAAGCAGAACAGTAACTTTGGCCAGTGTCTGAAGGTTTACTTTCTGTGTCAAATGCTTAACATGTTACAGTTCATATAATCACCAAGACAGTCCTGATGGATAATGTCATCAATTTCTCTTCCCAGATGAGGAAACTGAGGCCTAGAGAGGTCAGGCTGCTCACATCCGGGCACACCACCTCTATGTGGCAGAACAGCTGCTTGTGGCTGGCAGGCAGATGCCGAGGCAGGGCTGCTTCTTCCACCCTGGGCCCTATACCCAGGTTCCAGGGGCTCCCGAGGGTGCACACAAAACACAAGCCACAGCCCCCCCAAAGTCTGCTCGGTGTTCGGGTGGAGGAGTTGGGCAAGGAAAGGAAACCTCTCGGTTGGGGTTGGAGATGCCCCGGAGGGGCCCAGTTTCATGGGTGACCCATTTCTGAGTCCTGAAGTTGTGCCTTGGTCTTGATTTGGAAAGCAGTAATGGGCTTTACTAAGGCTCCATGAGATGCAGCAGCCCCAGACAGAACTGTGGAGTGGAAGAGTACAGAACCGAGTACCAGAGGCACCATTTGAGCCTCTAGACACGACTGCACCTGAAGTCTACCTTATCTACACTGTGGAGTGATAGGAGCTAAAATAACTCCCTCTTACTTTTTCATAAGCTCATGTGACTTAGGTGTCTGTCACTCATAACCAATAGTCATGCTTAAAACATTTTATGACTTGATAACAATAACCAGAGATCACCTCACAGTAGACTTATTTATTAATTTCCCCTCCATATTATCTGGTGTAATGGTGGGCTCTGGGGAGCTCTTGGTGCAAGTGGGACTTAACTACCTAAGTCAGGAAGGAATATATAGAGCACAACACCTGCTTCTCCGAGGAGCTCACCGGAGGAGGCAGACGTGTATCCCTACGCAGGATGAGTGCGGGTCTCCCAGGTTTCTTACACTTGAGAAGCCAGAGCAGCAAAGGGGAGGCCAAGCTAGTTCTGCCTTGGGGACCACCCAGGCCTCTCACCCAGGAGAACCACGGGGAGGGAGCAAGAGGTCTGGCCAGGTGAGGGCTGACTCTCCAGGCCTAAGCATTCGACTTTGGACAGAAGCTGCCAACTGGCCTCTGGAAACCTGGCAACCCTGCTAGGTGAGGAGATCTCAAGTGGAAAGTGGAGAGGGAGGGCGCAGGCTCCTGGGCAGGTTCGAGAGCTCGCTGGGAGGAGGCAGTTGAAGAGGGACCCGCGCCTCTCCCACTGTGTGCTTCTCCGTGGCCTGGGGGACC
The DNA here is from genome assembly GCA_004027595.1 of Dinomys branickii. Classification (NCBI taxonomy): domain Eukaryota; kingdom Metazoa; phylum Chordata; class Mammalia; order Rodentia; family Dinomyidae; genus Dinomys; species Dinomys branickii. Next base: position 28,952 of record PVLD010021301.1, on the reverse strand, counting down.
CTGAAGAAGCCCAGACTCGCCTCCCTTAGCTCTCTACTTCCCCCTCACACCGCAGGACCGCACTGAGCTGCAGGAAGCCTCTCCGGGTACAGTGGCCTTATATGGCCACAGAACCACAGGCTTCAGAGCTGGAAGGGACCTTGGATGATCATCTGGCTTGGCAGCCGTTCTCCTTCTCTGACTAACAGACCCTCTGAGACTGTGACAAAGGCACCAACACACACTTTCCCCATTAATTTCTAGAGGTTCATGAACACGTAGGCCTCCATCTCCAGCTGGATTAAATGTCCCTGCCACTAGCAAAAGGACAGTCTCTCCATCCTCGAGCAGGGTCCCTCCCGTTTGTGGCCTAGACTGGGCATGTATACTGGGAGTTCTGGATCCAGAAACTGGCTGTGTGCCGGGGCACCTCCCTGGCTGCTTGGTGGCTCTGTTTCCTCAAAGGCTCCCTACAGATGGGAACAGGAGGAGTAGCAGTCCTCATGGGGTTCCAGCTAGAACAAAAGGTGAGCGGGAGTGACCAGCAGCTGGCACACAAGCAGTGTCAGCTCTTGGTATGAACGTTACAGTTGGGAGGAGGGCGGCAGAAAGAAGTGCAGTCCTGTGCCTGTCCTCTGGAAGAGGGCGATGTGGAGGAAGAGGGTGGGGGCTGGGAAGCCAAGAAGAGGAGAAGCAAAGGCTGACCACTCCAGCGGAGAGAGAGGCGGGGCTGGGGCGGCATCCTCCGGACTGGAGGGGGCACTCTGCTCATTTACCCAGTGAACGTCGTGGGAGCCACTGCAGGGAGAGAAGCTGAATTTCCCGACCTGAGGCTGGCCTGGCGATGCTGTAAAGTACGTTTATGAACAGAGATGGAAACGCACACAATGGTGGGTGGCATTAGGGTCAGGGCTCTGGGTTTTGGCTCTGTAACCACCAATGATGAATTCCAGTCATCAGGAAGACTGGATCAGCAGTGGGGATGTAGTCCTGGAGCTCAGTCCTCTCCAGAGAAAGTGGGCACTGACTAGTCTGGTCCACAGAACATTTTCAACCAAGGAGTGAACAGTATGATGCCTTGTACTTTAGTTAATAAGCACATGCAACAATTAGGGGGCACCACAGAATCTATCAGAACACTGGAGCCGGGTGGGAATGTAAAATAAAAACACCTGGTGCCGTAGAATAGGTGTCTCGCACTGCCATACTCACAAAATTGTATGTGTGTGTGTGTGTGAGAGAGAGAGAGAGAGAGAGATTGTGCTGGGGGTGGCAGATGAGGCCGTGTGCAGGAGGAAGGAGGGAGAAAGAGGAGGTACCAGGGTACGCCCTCACCCCGAGTGGCGGCAGGCAGTGCTTTGTTACTTTTTCTTCACACAATCATTTCTGGTTTTTAAAATGTGTGTTTGTTATTTGAAAAAAACAAGAAATCATTTTCAAGGGGAGACAGATACGTCATGTTTGAGCTGGGGACCACAGTGACCAGGAGAGGGGACTACGGCGCAAGGCCAAGGTCAGCAGGGTCTCTGGGTGGGCCTGAGGCCCAGGCCGGCCTGCAAAGCCGTAAGGCTAGCTTCCCGCCTCCCAGGGCATCAGGCTGCCTGGTGAGGTCGGGCCAGCACTGAGAATGCAGGAGACAACAATGTGAGGTAGCACCTGCCAAGGGCCAACGAAGACGTGCGGCCTGCCCTACCGCACTCCCCTCTCCCAGGGAGAGCTTTCCCTGCCTCCCTTACGGCAAAGAGCGGCTCTGTAATCTAGTTCAAGCCAGTAAGACCCAAAGGGAGATGGCTATATATGTCTCTGGGAAAGTTTTCCTACCCAGTCCAAAGAGAAAGGCCTCTGAGAACTGCCTTCCTGCCCATCTTCCTCCCGGCTTCCCAAACAGCGGCTTTCCCACCATCCATTCCCTGGGTCTACCCTTACACGTGTGGCTGTGGGAGGAAGTAAATGCTGGAGGCTCTGCAGCCCTCACATCAGCATGATGTTAACTGTCACCACTCTGCGGACACCATATTCAGAGAGACCAGAGGAGCTGTCCTATCAAGCCTTCTGGGACTGTGTGGTAACAGAGGTCATGCTCCTTTACCGATGCCCCCATACTTGGGCCAAAGAAATGGTCAGGCTTGGAGCCTACACAGAAATAGTCATTTTCCAGGTGGGAAACGATGACTTACAAGGACTGCCCATAAGGAAATGTCAGGTGATGGGATAGCAGGGGAAGTCCCCAGAGGCCTTTCCATTATGCTGCAGGCCTGTTACATTCCTTGACGCTCTCCTGGGCAGAGAAGGTGACAGACAATACAAGGTGGGAAAAAGACTGAACCAACTGCAAAACAGAAAGATTCTTTCCTTGTGTCTTAAAAGCTCTAGTTACCAATATACTGGGGAATTTTGGGGGGCACATTCTGCAAGCAGCTTTACTCATTCAGTTCCTAATTCAGTTTTCATCTGTTCTCTGGGTACCTACTACATGCCAGGTGCCGTTATCAAGTGCTGAGGATTCAGGAATGAACCAAGAGACCTAGTCACTGTCCTATGAGAAGCTGACATGCTAAGTGGAGGAAACAGATGTTGAACAATTTCCCAAATGGTTATTTAAACTGTAATGAGGGCAAGAGAAAATTTAAACCATAATAAACATAAGAGGAAAAGAGTTTGTGTGCAGGGCAGGGCAGTCTCTTTGAAGCAGGGGCTGCAGACTGGCAGGATACACATGCAGGTGGCCTCTGGTGTCTCCCAGAGCCCTGGCTTTGTGCTAGGCAGATGTGTGCTCTGTGAACAGAGGCAGCACTCGTGCTGGCAGACAGGATCCCAGTTGGCAGGGCTGCTCTGGAACTGGCCCTCACATGTGTCTCACAATTCCTCCTAAGGGAGGCGTCCATAGATTCTAAAGCACAAAGTGTAAGAAGCAAGCTAGTTCAACGGGGGAAATACCACCAACACCAGCCAGGGTTAGAGGTGCTGGTAGGAGACAACAGGAGTGGGGGGAGGGCAGGCAAGAAAGGCAGAGATGGTTCTACCTGAGACTCTCTTACACGCCACATCCCAACTGCCACTGCCCCTGCATTTCCTCTCATGTGGAGTAAGTCTTGGGGCCAGTGGGATGTGACGTGTGGTGAGGCCTAGCTCCTGACTTAGACACCACCCAGAGTGATAGCCAGACTGAGAAGCATACAGTGGTCTACAGGGCACAGGGTGTTGGAAGGATAAGGGGATGGATGGGTGAGTGGTAGGAGTTTCTGAGAACTACAGCAGCCCAAATCCCCCACAGCACACCATTCATTCATCACTTGTTCCTTCATTCCACAAGTATATACTGAAGCTCTCCTACTCATGAACAGTGGGCACTATGAGCAAGTTACCAAGCCTTCTGGGTCCAGATCTCTCTTCTGTAAAATGGGTCTAATCACTGTTCTCTAAAGAGTTGCTGGCAGGATTAAATGTGTGAGGAGGGATCAGATCACGGCAAGGTCCAATCAGTGCAGCTGCTACCGTTATTTGAAAGCCACAGATAAATTAGTGTCAATGTAGAGCTAGACCAAGCTGTGGATCCTATCCTACCCAGTGCGAAGTCCTCGGACCCAACTGAAGGGAGCACTGAAGGCTGGAGGGAACCCATGCTCTGAATGCCTGGCTCAGAGACCACTGGATGGGCAGAGGTAAAATGTGTCTGTGTGTCTGCAAAGCAATCAGAACTTTGTATTCTGGTTTCCCAGAATCCTGAGAGCAGAAGCCCTAAGATCTGGAAGGCCCTGTTAGGAGGTCAGGTTTTGCTTTCTGTTAAGGCTTGTACTTGGATGTCCCCCCGAAGCCTCATGTGGTCACAGGTGGGATGCTGGGATTAAGGATGTGATGCTAGGGTTGAGGACGCCCTGCCCGAAGTGTGAGCGCCACCTGCCCTAAGGGTGGGAGCCTGGATAGAACACAAGGGACAGAGAGAGGCTCATGTCGGCACTTGCCCTTCTGCTTTCTGCCTGTCTGCTGCTGCCTCTTGCCTGGCCTGTAGTACCCCTCTGTCACGCCACCCCTCTGCCTTGGAGCCAGCTGACTACGGACTGAAACCTCTACAAACTGTGATCCAAGATAAATCTTTCCTCCTTTAACTTTGAGTGTTGGGTATTTTGTCTCAGCAATGAGAAAAGTCACCAAGACATTTTCTTAGGCTTAAAGCCTGGCTCCTCGGCTGGCAGGGTCAGGGACACTCCAAGATCACTTCTTCTAATCCTCCACTGCCCCCCACCCCCAGCCCAGTCAGACAGAATTGGCCTCCGTGTGCCAGATGTCACGGTCATGCCACCCAGGAGACCATGAATAGGAGAGACACAAGCCCTGCCTCCAGGACTCAGAGTGTATGAGCAGCAACAGGAAAAGAAGTAGCCAAACAAGTATTATAAGGCAGTAAACACAAAACAGGCAGATCGATATGGGAATGGCAGAGATAGGATCCAGGCAGTAGTGTGTGAAGTCAAAGGCTGAATGGTGAGGGGTGGGCTTGAAATTATGTGATGAAGAATGTTTCAGGAAGCCAGAACAGCAAGTGCAAAGGGCCTGGGGCACCTTGTGTATTGGGAGTAACGGCAGGAAGCCAGAGATGCTGGAATGGACAGAGTGACAAAGACAGCAGCGGGTGGAGGAAGACAAGATCAGAGAGGGCAGCAGATGCCCAGTCATGCGCAGTGAGTTTACTAGTTATATTTCTACCTTAACTACACACTGAAACAAATGCCCACCTAGTAAAATAAAAAATGTTCCCCTCTGTACCTCCCACACTGGCTCCCACTGGTGGTGGTGTTCTTGCCGTGGATTACTTTTAAGTGGCAGCTTTCCTTCCTCCTTCCCTGACTTCTCCAGCCCTGACGGAAAGGTCTGTTCCGGGCACACATGTGGATTCCGATGCACAGGGCTAAGCAAAAGAGAATAAATAAACCAGGAGGGAGCCACACCCACGTGCTGGTGTACAGTCCAGTCATTTCAGCTCGGAGTCCGCCTGCATACTGTTTCTCCTGAAACGGAGCCACACTACAGACTCTTCTCTATAACCTGACACTCATTTAACAGCTGTATCTCTAGCTTTTCCTCTCCCCCTTCCTTCTCTCCCTTCTTGCCTTCCTTCCTTCCTTCCTTTTTTCTTTCTTTCTTTTTTTTTGGCGGCATTGGGGATTGAACTGAAGGACTTTGCACTGAGCTATATTCCTAGCCCTTAAAACAATTTATTTTTTAAAATTCTGAGACTGGATTTTGCTAAGTTGCTAACTTACCCAGGCTGGGCTTGAACTTAAACTTGGGATCCTCCTGCCTCAGCTTTCCTTTCTCTTAGGCATACAGCCCGGCTCCACACGTGCACCACCACACCTCACTAACAATCGACTCTTAGGTATCTTCTTCATGCCAGGTGCTGGGTAGAGAGGAATGAACTTGACCCACACAGCTGTGCCTGTCCTTGGGAGCCACTTCCAAGTGCAGAGTTGTGGGAGCACAGAGCAGAGGCACCAAACTCAGCCCATCCTGGCCAGAAAGGACTTATGGAAAAAGTCACCCATCTGTATCCACGTCAGCCCAGAGCCTTCTCTGGCCGCTTCTGTTCCATAGTCTGAGTGGACCAGGAGTTAATTTAATCGAATCTCTACCAGTGACTTTGGGGTTGCTGCTGGATGGGACCCGTTCCAGTTTCAGATCTGACGGCTGGGACGCTACCTTGTCGTAGCCTATTTTTAGAGGCAGAAGCAACAAAGCCTGGGTGGCCAAGACAGAGGCTGGCTGACCCCGCACCTTAAGTGTGACGCCTGTGGGCACAGAAGAGACCCCTTGGTCATCAGAAAAGAAGAGAAAAAAAGACCCAATTTAAAACCTAGTTGTTTAATTGTAGAGTGAATTTGGTACAAAAAATTATTCAAACAATAAATAAGAGCCCTTAGTAATTAATGCTATATTTTAAACTTGTTATTTAAGAATATTCTCAGAATAACACAGAACAGAAGCGTATGTTTTAAAGAGTTCTAAAGAAAGAGTAACAGATTAATCTAATCCCCCAAGGAATGATGGGTACAAAACAAAGACCGTGTCCTGTTGACAGTGACTTGCAGAATTCGATGATAAAGATGCCATTTTTAATAAGGGGTAGAGCTGGCCAGAAGAAGAGACGTCAGCTGCCAGCTGTCACCAGACAGAGCCGGAGACGAGGCTGGGACCTGCTGTGATTCCAGCACAGAAGCTCTTGGCCCTTATCTGGGAAATGTCATGGCCCCTGCCCCTCCCTGGGTACAGGGTTCTTCATGGCCGGGGCCAGGGAAATGCTCAGACTGAGGGCTTTCAGAGCGCCACTGCTTGCTCTCTTTTTGATCTGGGTCTTGGGGCCTTGGCTTTGGGTCGTGCCTTGAACTTGGAGACAGAAGACCAGCCTCTTGTGCCACCAGCTACTAACACACACTGCAACCTGAGAAATGGGCAGGTGAAGCAGGGAGTCCAGTCTTGGCTCTGCCATGGACCCACTGCCATAAGCTCAGACAAGTCACCGGGGCTCCTTTCCTCCGTGCACTGCCCAGTCTCTCAGGCAGGTCAGATGTTCTTTTCGGACCTGGCTGTGTCACCTCCCTATAGTTGGCCTGTTTCTTGGGCTGATAAAACTCTAGGGTCACATTTATGTCTGCATCTTTTCCAAATGTGGCCTTTTGGGGGTTAAAAGTTTAGTACACATGGAGATCCCTACAGGCAAATTATCCAAAGGTTCTTGGTGGAGAAAAGATGAGAAGCTCTGAAATGGAGACCTGTGTACCTCAGATACACAGGGCTTTGTTCAAAGGTCATTCCGCAGACCCTCATTACTCACTGTCTTTGTCTTTATTTTATTTTGTAACATGTACCTTATAATAACTATATGCATGATATAAATATACACACACACAATGTACACACACACAGTCTGTCTCCTCACCTATCCATGTGAGGACAGGGACCTTGTCTATTTCGCTCACTGATCACTGTTCAATAAATGTTGACTGAATGCTGAGTGCGGCAGGTGTAGGACCCTTCCGCTCTAAGGTCCCTATTCCACTTACAACCTGGTCCTTTCTTGAAGATAGGTAGCCTTTTCAGCTGTGAGTCCTGGTGAGCATGTACTTCTCCCCGCCACTTTCCTCCTTGCACCCCGCCTGCCAATCCAGTTTCTGGCCTGGGTGGTGAATGATCTTCCCTCTCAAGTCCCAGACTCTGTGACCCTTTGCTTGGTGACATGAAGTGTACTGCCTGGCATAACCCTGTCCCTGAGCCATGACATCTTGGTTCTCACAGGTTGCTCAGAGTCAGGACATGCAGCCACCTATGTCATCCTCTCTGAGCTCACTTATGAGAAAACCCAGAACCCAGCTATTAAATCCACTGGCTATGCTGCAAAGTCATGACAGTGAGCTTTATGGGTTCCGAGCCCCTTTTTATAATGCCTACATAAAAACACAAGCTTTTGTTTAACACAGTAAAAGCCTGGAAGTGCGGCGAATTGGTTCAATGTCAATTTTACTGCCTAGATCGAAGTCAGATTTCTGGCTTCTCATCTACCTGATTAGAGCAGTTGCTAGACTGGCCTTTTGTCTTCCGCAGATGTAATGAAGTGTTTATATTAGGATGTGATGCTTCATATATGGGCAATTCTGTATGTTGGGGGCACTTTGCTCATCCTCTTCAGTCTTTGGGAAAAATCTTTCCTGTCTACAGTTAGCTTTCTCATTATTTGTGTTTCCTGCTCATAAGCCCTGGATGTGCTCTCACGACCAAGAGGCAAGAGAGGAGAGACCACTGGACCCGCTGTCTTTGGTGGGGAGCGCACCAGATGGCCTTTGCAAACTTGAGTTACCTAAAACATCTTTCTTCCTGGCACATCCAGCCAAAGGCTGTCGTCCACGTGACCCAGGTGGACTCTGGCAGACTGTGGGAGAGCTCCTATCTGGGCTCCCCCTGGCTCCCTCTCTACTCACTGTGGGGCACGGTGGTGACTCACTGCAGAATGTGCCTGTGAGCAAGGATAGGCTGTGTAAATGGCCAACGAGGGCTGTAGTGGACATCTGTTGTTCTTGTTTGCCCAGCTTCTGTCTCCCTTCCCTTAGAGACAGACTCTCAATTCTCCTGAGAGGAACCGTCCTTCTTCCCACTTTGAGGACTCTCCTTACTCCTAACCTAGTCCTATTTCCAGAGCTGAGTGGTGACCCACATTTCAACAGTCAGTACAGCACACACCTGGCTCCAGCCATGCCTGAAGCTAGTACATCCTTTGGCTACATGCTTTTGTCACTCTAGGGTAGGTTTCTGTTCTTAGTAACTAGGAGTCTCACGTTGGTTGTAAAGCTGCACAATCTTTGGAATTTTCTTTGGAAGGATGGCAGTAGGGCATCCATGCAGATGTGCTGATTTGCAAATGGTACCCAGTCACTATATGCCTTAAGAGGGTTCTGACACTGTAGGGCAGCGCCTGTTCCAGTCCCACTATACATTAGCCATGCAAGTTGGAAGTACTTCTTGCAGGGATTTCCCACCCCAGAGGCTCCTTCCTGACCCCCAGACCCCAAAACATTAGGAAGTCCACAGCCATTTCTCTTCTAGATGACAGACCCAGGTAGCCTGGGAAATGCTCTTCATAGGCCCTTGGTTTTCCCTTCCTGGTCTTTTGAAAGATTTTAAAGATTCGTTTTTCTCCTTACCACATGACTAGGCAGGGAAAGACACCCAGACACGCTGGATCTGCAGAGATGAAGGGGCAGAGAAAGAAACCCTGTCCTCTCTGACTGAGGCCCCGAGGCAGACGTACAGGGGAGAACTGTGAGACGTCTACCTCGCCTCCTAAGCACTGCCCCAGAGGGCAGATCGCTTTAGGTGTCTGTCCCCACAGAAAGCTCCCTTGTCGTCTCCCTGCTGAGGAAAGTTCCAGGCAAAAGGTACAGGTCACCCTGAACGGGGACTCCTCAGGGAACCCAGGGGTTCCCACGCCTTCTCGGGGAAGCGCTTACGGAAACGCCTGCCCAGAGCAAGTCCGCCCGTGCACTCCTCTCCAGGGAAACCCGTGTGTCCCCCAAACCAAACAGCAGCGGTCAGTTGCTACACCTGCTCTTGCTGGACAAAGAGGGCCATGTCTCACTTAGCTGGATCCCTGAGCTTCTGTGATTGCACGGCATGAGGCACGTTCTTTTGGCTCCCTGTATAAACTTTTTGATGGGCCTTTGTAAGAGAGTCAGGGAGAATTCCAGGTGAGGGTTGTCTTGCTAGACAGGCACAGAGACGCAAGGCCTGCCAGCTTTCCCTCCCTGGTGGGTGGATGTGGCCCAGAAAGGATACCATTCTCTATGTGGTGGATTTAAATAGCCCCACCGTGGCCTCCTGGGTTTCCCACCTTAGCCTTTTGCAAGCAGATAGAAAGTCCTCATTAATAACCATGATGGTGTGGTCATGGCCAAAAAAGAGAGTTCACAAAAAATCACTTTGTGGGCTCCCACATAGATTTCCCTCTCTAGGGAAGTTCAGGTGTGGCCTGTGCTCCGGTTTCCAAAGCCAGAGTCATGTACTCCAGCTGTAGGTGTAGCTGATCCTCAGGAGTCCCCCTGCATTCCCCACTATATTTTTGCCACAGCTGAGGTCAGCGTATCTTGGATTAGGAGCTCAGTTGATCCCAGCCCTGTTGCTGGTCTATGAAGTCAGCAGGAGGGCACGCTGTGCCCTGTTCTTCAGGGCTCCTGGCCTGTACTGAGAGACAGGACTGGCTCTGGTCCAGGGGCTTGTGGCTAAGGAACTGCATAGCAGAATCAGACCCAAAAGAGACTCCTGAGCAAGACTAAGTTTGAGAATTAGTCTCTCTAGCTGCCAGCTGGAGGCTCTGTCTGCTCTTTCAGACTCACCTCATTTAAGCTTCAGGCAGACATAAAAGAAAAAATGTACCCTGTCCAGGCCCAATTTCTCCATACTCTGCTGCTCTGGAAAAGTGAGAACTGGGCCCTAGAAAGGCGCAAGGATGGCCAGCCTGTGCCCACCCCTTCAGGTGCAGGCTAAGGACACTGGAGACACACATGCCTATGATCCTCCAACAGTGCTCAGAGACTGCACCTCGCCATCCAGCATCTGAGTCAGTAAAAGCCGTGCAAGTACCAGCACTCACTCCATTCCGAAGAGAAGAAACAAACAGCAGAAGTGCACGAGGTCCCCAAGGCAACATGACCAGTAAATGTAGGTGTTCTCAAGAATCCACAGTCCAAACTATGCCAGACTGCAGACTGTGATTTCTAAAGAACACTGATGACCCTGTGCATATCAAGAGGCAGGGGGTGGGCTGGTGAGGGACAACACTTCCCACTGGCTGGAGAAAAGGAGGAAAGGCATTTTAAAACTTTTACACTGAGACAGGGGCCCAACAATGGGGAGACTTCTCATTAACCATAGCCCTGTCCTTCTTTGTAAGCCCCTTTCAGTTTCATAGCCTGGTCCTTCTGTGGACCACTCACTGCACAGGCTGCTTCACTCTGGCACGGTGCCAGCCACAGGTTGCTGGAGGAGTGAACCTTAGATACGGATGAAGGCTGACCAGGGAGATCCCCTTGATTGCCCTCACATTCACATTTGCGTATTATCACCATGGGCAGCAGCGCTGAGACAACTGTCTAAAGCCATTTCCGCAGCCACTGAGCCTCAAGCTCCAAAAGAAACACTCATCAGGATGCTGTGGAACAGGGCGGTTAGGGACTGAGAAGGACACTGGGATGAAGGGGAATATACACAATTCTCTAACATCCGATGAGATATAGCCGGGGCTTCCAACGATGAAATTCAAGTCCATAAACATGTATCCCATTCCTCCCAAGCACCAGGCGTGGCATTTGCCTGAGAGATGCAGATCACGTTCTCTGACGAAGTGACATTCACACTGCATATGAGGCCATAAGACCTTGTGGTCCTACTTTAGGGGTGCTGCTCCAGTTCTGATGGGCCTTCCTGAAGAGGTGCCGCCTGCTCTGAAACCAGGCTGTTCATCCTGTACTGGCTCCGGCTTGACCCAGCTCCCACTTGAACTTGCCGACTCCCACTGATCACAAAATGTCCCTGGGACTCTTCAGTTGCTCATCTAAGAATGGATGCCCAAATATTCTGCTTCCCAATGGAGGGAGAAGGCTAGTTGTTTCCAACTGATATCAAGCTCTGGGACTCAGCTAGTGACCATCTGAAGCAAGGTGTGTGCCTGGAGCACTTTCCACAGAGCACAAAGGGGTGGCCTCACCTGTGTGATGTTCATGTTCATGGCGCCAAGTAAGAAAACCAACAGGCCTTTTGGGCCATAATTTCAGGCTGAAGTCACCCCTGCCCTCCTCTTGCTCACTGGCCAGCCCCTGCGCCGACGTCTTGTTTCCCTTAATAGAGATAAAGGAAACTCTCCCTATCTCCTGGCGGCCCCAAGGCTGTGTCAGCGTCACTCAGGGCCACTGTGAGGACAGCGGCTAGGCCCACCTCAGCCACCGGCCCACAGGGGTGCCGCAGGGACTCCACACAGACTCTTCCTGCCCAGCACGGCCCAGGGCCTCGGGCACACTCCACCAGCCTCAGGTCAGGAACAAAAGAAATGGGAGAAAACAGAGGTCATTCACGTCAGCCTGCTGCTTCCCTCACCTGGGAAATATGGTGAGGAGCCTTCTGATTCGGCTGAGGCACCACACCAACCCGTAACAGCGGCAAACACCCAGCACCCTGTTTTAGGTTTTCCAAGCATTTCCTCGTCATTGAACAATAATAACAATTCTTATTCATTCAGTCCTTATAACAAATGTTATAGGTAACATTGTTATCCCCATTTTACAGATGAGGAAACTGAGGCTTAGGGAGCTAAACTCAGTACTTGGCCAACATCTTGGAGCTGGCAAGCAGCAGATTTGCGCACCGAAGCAGAGCTTTCTTGTAGCCTCCACCCCAACAAACCCAGGGGAATTTTGTTTGATAGTAACGGGGAAAGGTATTAGTAGCCCACTATCATAGAGCAGAAGAAGGTGCCCATCTGTAGCCTGGATGTGGGCCAGGGAGATGTTTTGTTTGACTTGCAGTGGTTTTGAGTTTTCTTTTTTTTTTTAAGGAAACATTGATACATCAGGAAAATTTTTATAAGGTACTGATTTTTGGCTTTTCTTAAAAGGCTAAACATTATGGGTCTGATTTCTGGATGGGACCTTTTGCTTCAAGTCGTGAACTCATGGTAGCTTTTTTTTTCTTTGTCAGAATAATAAATACAGGCAGTAGCTGGGAATTTGACAGGACCAGTGATTGGGAACATTTAGTATGACACAAATTTGAACTAGGTGAAATAGGTCCAGCTTGCTTCCTTTTCCTCATGTGGTCTCACCATATCCCAAAGATCCATCACAATGTACAGCCAACATGAAGGCCCTGCACAGCTGGAACCTTGGCTGCTGTCCATGTTTGTATTTAAGTGCTGCTTGATCAGACACGTGGAACACTAATGACCATCACGTGGTGGGCTGCCGAGAAGGGGCCCAGAAGTGATGGGAAGCAAACCTCTTGAGCTGGCCAGTGCAGAGGCACGTGGCCACTAAGTGGGACAGGAACCTTCCGCACCAGTTAGCCATGAGGAAGGAGTGCAATCTCCAGACCCTGGGGGACCCCATGGCTCAACGCTTGGACTGCTCACATCTCTGCCCAGATGTGTCCCGGGTATTGCACAATAAATGGGTCCTTCACTGGACTCCTGATTTCCCCTGCCAACCTGTTCACATCAGCCACGCCCAACAAACATTACTGCCTTCCAAAGACTGCAAGACACATGCTTTCTTGTTAAAAGTGAGTTTAGCAAGTGTTCTAAAAGGTGTCAGACACTAATAGTAACACCAAACTCAAGATGTTGTATTTGTCATAATCAGAACTGAAAAAGAATTGAAAAAACAACTTTTCCATCCCATGGAATTTAACGTGTCCTCATACTACCAGAAGTAATCATAGGTGTCAGCAATGCCCAGCCCAAAATTTGAGGAACCCTGGAGTGTATGATTCTGAAATCTAGTTCAGTGTCTAATCTGATTCAAGTAGAGTAGCAGGGCCTGTGAGAGATGATCAGAAGCCCTGTACCAGCTACAGAGACAGTGTGCCCAGAGGGTGAGAGCAAGACTGAGTCCTCCAGTCTTTAACTGATCCAGTAGCAGCTATGAGAAGACAACAGGGATTCTGGGAACATGGCAACCTGAAGGAGACCACTGTCTCTATTCTATATGTTCAAGCTGAATCAGAGAACTCCTAAGGCCTTGGGCAGAAAAGAAATAAGGCTGAAAAACTGTGGAAAGGTCTCCCTTTTACTTGGAGATCAACTTTAGATACCTTTGCAGCAAGGCTCTAAAACCATAAATGAGGCTGGAGGTGAAGATCAGCAGTAGAACCTTGCCTAGCATGTGCAAAGCCCTGAATGCCAGGCCCAGCACCTCAAGAAAATGCAAAAAAAGTCAGAAACAGAGACAAGCTTGACCAAGAGAGTAGTGAACTCCAAGCGTGTGTGTGTGTGTGTGTGTGTGTGTGTGTGTGTGTGTGTGTGGCAGGGGCATGGAGTTTGGGGATGAAAGGAAGGGAGGTAGAATTGGCTTTGCTTGATTGGCCTACCTCTCCCTGGAACCCAGGAGGCCAAGCAGTCACTGAATAAATGGGCTGCAACTCCCTGCTCCAGGGGTTGCAGGAGACCCAGGAGATGTAGAAAAGATTCCTCCAGATGTGTGAGGAGCAACCTGGTGGCTCACCTATCTCAACACCACTGGCCTAGAAAGGGAAGGACAGCTCTACCTCCTCCACTTGTACAGTACTGCCCATCTATGCTCCAGAAGCTACCACATGATGGGAAACAAAGGACACTCACAACACCCCTCTAAGTCCTAGCAGAAGATCATCAATCAGAACAAACAACGCACATGCCCAGCAAAGTACAACTGCTCCAGGATATAAATGACAAGCAGAAAATTGCAGGAACCAAACAGCAATTTAGAACAGACATAAAAGACCTACATATTAAAACAATCTTGCAACTATAGGGGATGAGTCCCTGCTGAGATGGGAATGAGCAGCCTGGCAGACCAAACGAGAAACTGTCTCCAAGTGGGGAGCAAACTATAGAGAGAATTTATAAGGAAAAAGATGAAAGATCCAGAGAACAGATCCAGAGAGACCTAGCTGAGAATACTGGGAGTTCTAGAAGAAGAAAAAGGAACTGACGCAGGACAGCTAATAATTAAATGGTAAACAGAAGACACTTTCCCTGGGTTGAAAAAAGACCTGAGTCGGCAGATTTAAAAGGTTCACAAAGTTCTGGGAAGGAGGACAACAGGTCATCCTGGTGCAATTCCTCAACTTAACTATGAACACAAACCTTAAAAACTTCCCAGTACAGACAGCATATTACCTAGAAGAGGTGGTCAGATTGGCATTGAACTTCTTGTCTAAAACACTACAAGTTAAACTGGGGTGGAAAATTATTTATAGACTGCTCAGAAAAGAAAACCAAAGCCCCCTACACAGTTTTCCCATCATTTTTTTAAGGTGAAAGATCTTTGCAGACATACAAAATTTTAAAGTTTATCACCCACATAACCTATCTATGGCAAATAACTTAAAGTAACAATCAATGAACACTTCGGAAGAGAGAGCTCAACATCAGGGAAATGAACAGGTCAGGAAAGCAGGAGTAAGGACGCTTGCTCCCATACCTGTGCCCTCCCTTCTCCTAAATCTGGAAGGGTACTGGTGATGCTCCAGGAAGAGGACGGCTAAACAAGGCTTCTGAGAATAGAAAGGGTGCACAAAGGGAAATTCCAGCAGCAGCCCAGAGCCAAAAATATCCTGTGACCCTAACAAAATCAGGAGTTGAAGAGGAGAGGAATAACAATGTTTCAAGGTCTCATTTTAAGTCCGGGGCAAGGAAATAATTCGAGACAGCTCATTCCTTTAAAGCATGGAAAGTCAGAGAGGAAAGGGAGTATGTTGGAGAGGAAAACAGTTATTTTGTGTTATCTTGTTTTCAAATAACAGTGGAGCAATATGTGTTTGATTATGAATTAAGGGAAAAAGAATGTAACCTTTAATGAAATGGGGAAGTAGAGAACTTTCAAATTAACATCAGAAAAAAATGCAATGCAAGACAACTATTTCAAATCCACACAGACAGGGAAAAAGAAATAACGAAGGAAGGGAATTATAAGCTTGCTGTGAGATGGAAGAAATGAAATCAAGTACATCAGCTAACGGATGAAATTTCTCATTAAAAATAGAAGATATCAGATAAGGTTAAAAATTAAAACAAAACCAAAGCCCTAGGTATATGATGCTCATAAAAAATAATTAAAAATAAAGGTATAGAGAAACATTGAAAACAAATGACTAGGTAAAAAGACAACAGGCACATGCAAACAGAAGGAAAGTAGAGCAGTCAAAATTAATTTGAGAAGGAGAAATTAATACTGCAGAGAATAGAGATATTTGTAATGATAACAAGAACGTTTTATGAAGTTACAACCATTAAAAACCTAGATAAATTAGACAGCGGCTAAACATATAAAGCATGTTTCACTAGAAGAGGAACAAATAAATTTTAGTACAAAATTTCATGTAGTTTAAGATGAGAGAAAATGAATAATATAATAATTTATCTTATTAGATATATGTAGGGCCCCATATTCTTTGAATACAGAAGGGACCATTTTCAGGGGCCTGGGTCATTTATAAAAATTAAGCATGTGCTGGGCCAAAGAGACAAATGTTAATCAACTTTACAAAGAAAGAGGTTTTGCAGACTGCAATGTCTGATCACAGTCAATAAAGGTAAAAATTAAAGAGAGGTGAGAGGGTTGGGCTGCAGTTCTGTGGTAGGGCACTTGCATAGCGTGTGTGAGGCTCTGGGTTCCATCCCCAGTACCTCAAAAAAAGGGAGAAGAAAAATATTTATTTAGAAATTAAGAAACTCACTCCTAGGTAAATGAGGATTAAAGAGGAAATCAGAAAAGAATTTCCAGACCATCTAAAAAGCAGTTAAAGAAACCACTGCATATCAGTCCCCATGAAATGGGAAAAAATTCATACTCAGGAAATTCAAAGATTAAATGAAGAGGCAGGAAAAGCAAACAAATTTAGAACTCTCAAGAAATTACAGAAACAAATGGAAGAACCTACAATTGTAAGTTAATAGAAGCAGAAACTGATACAATTGAAACATAGAAAGATAGTAGAAAGTGTATAGAAATGCAAAAACTAAAAGCAAATAAATAAAACTAACCTTAATAAGGCCAGTGAAGAGAAAAAGAACACAAACAAGAGAGACCTAATTAGAGCTGCAGAAGAGATAAGCAGAAATCACCGACATGCAGTCTTCCTATGGCCACAAATGTTAAAATCTCATTAATTCTGTTGCCAAACATAAATCACCAAAACCAACTCAACACAAGGTACACTTGGATAGACGAGCTGCCAAGAAAACACTGCAAAGATGATCAAAGAGCTACCACTGAAAATGACACTGGGAGCAGACTGACTGAATTTTACCTAACCTTTAAGTGACAGATAATTTCAAGGTTATTTACAGGATTCTATGTCATACTAAAAGATGGAGAGTGAGCTTCCCAATTAATGCAATGAAGCTACCATAATTTTAATTACATAAAACCTGAAGAAGATAGCATATAAGCTTACAATTCTCATTTACTAAAATTATAGCAAACAATATTTTAAAAAATTATTAAATGGAATCTAGGTAAATAGTGAAAGAATACAACATGTTACCACTAAATCTGTTTAAGAAATGTGATGCAGTGCAACAGCATTATCTGTGACAAACACAAAGAAGGTGGGGAAAGCCACAGGTTCATGTGGGTAGAGGGTGAGCAGGTACTTAGTAAACTTTAGATCATTGCTGGGGCTAGGGGGTAGTGTGGCTAGAGGGACACTAGATTGGACGAGCGTGTGCTGCACGCATGTATGGATATCACACTGCACCCCACTCGCATGCATAATTAATACATGCTAAATGATATTTAAAAACTTGGATCATGTCTAATTAAAAACCAGAAATAGCAACTAAATACTTGTACAACATTTAAAAATCTATTTACCAAGGCCCAACAGGAAATGGGCTGTAAACAGTGACATTCTGCAACCATTTCAATTTAGACCAGATAAAGATGACAGTAATCACTATCATTATCTATCATAATTTACTAAACTATCAGAGTAAAGCCAGAAAATCACATAAATGTGGGGAAAGGAGAGAAAAAATCACATTTTGATGATACTGGATATCCAGAAAACCTAAAACACTATTGTTTTTAAAACATCTATTATAATGAATAAAAAACTATCTGATAAAGGGCTAGGTTAAAATACTTAGATGTGAATAGTTTTTCTTCAGCAATAATAATCTTAAAAACATGTACCAAATATCCACAATAAAAGTAGTCATTATATATTGCAAATGTACAAAATAAAAAATTATGATAATTATCTTAAGTTAGCCATTCCAGATTGTGTTCCTATTTTGGAATCATGTTTACTTTATATGATAAATATACATTAATTTTGGTCAATTAAAATTAATTTTAAAAATAAAAAATGAGAACATTCCATCTATTTTTTTTCCTTTTTTGTGGTGCTAGGGATTGAACCGAGGGCATTGTGCACACAAGGCAAGAGTCCCACCACTGAGCCACATCCCCAGCCCTAGTCCATCTATAACAATAACAATATTATAAATTATCTAGGGATGAATTATACTAGAAACTTAGAGAACCTATAATGAAAACTATACAACTCTTAGTGTTCATTTCTATTCTTATACACATGAGAGAAATGTGTACATATGTTCCTGAGAGTGACACAGAAATGTTAATGCCCTTGCTACTGGTAGAAGCTCACTATTAGAAGTCACTCACTGTCCATCAGCTCCTTAGAAAAAGGACTGAAAAGAATTGTGGTTAGTCACACACTGGAATACTATATATCCATAAGAGGAAACACACAAAGGTGTGGATAAGCTTGCACACTGACTGGAAGACAAAGCAAAAGAGTATACATGACACAATTCAGTTAGTTACAATACCAAAGGAAGCCCCACTAATCCACACTGTTGAAAGTCAGACTATGGTCTTCTGGGCAGCGTAAAGATGCCCAGATGTTTTGATGGGGGCGCTCGACACTCAGGTGAGTTCACTTTGTGGAAATGCACCAAGCTCTCCTCTAGGATGTGTGTGTTTTTAAGAGGCATGTTATACTTCAGAAATGATTTTTGGATGCTATAAAAGCAGACTTAAAGAAAAGATATGCTCCGGAAGGGGAACATTTAACATTATAAAAATATTCCTTGGTGTACTGTAATTTAATACAAACTTTAATTAGAATTTTAATAAATTGGTTTTTTTTAAATAAAAAGCTTAATCTCTCCCCCCACCCACCCAAATAGGTACCTCTCTTTAACCCCCAGGCTGGGAAGGAGTAGAGGCTGAAGTCCGGCTCTTGTTTCTCACACGGACATCCCCACATCCCCACATCTGTAGCCTGTGAGGTCCCAGCCTGACTGTCTGTGTGTGCGCACACTGTAGTGGGGACTGAACCAAGAAGGATCCACAGGGTAACATCCTGCTTAGCTCTGACACAGGCGGGTGGGCCAGTGAGAGGGCTCGCTTTCCCCAGCAATACCGTCTGGATAAGAAGACGGGCCAATGCCTGCTCCACTGGGCTGTGAAAACATTTTCATTTCTCAAATTCACCTCTGGCTTACTTTGAAGGCTTCTCAAGAAAATAAACACTGCATGATCATTATCTTATTCAGCCTTCACAATACCCTATTAAGGAGAAAGGACAGCTATTCTCTTTTCTTGATCGTCCAGGCAATAAAGCGGAAGTTTGGAAAGGATGTTGCTTGCTCAAGGTCACCAGCCAGCAGGCAGCCACGATGGGGCTCCAAACCTGGTCTTTAAGCCTCTACATTCCAGGCTTGCTCCCTGCTAATCTTTGTGATAAGACATAGTGGCAGAATGAGTCACATGCTGCTGTGGGTAAGATGGAGGAGTGATGGATGGGAGTGACAGGTCCTAGCACCGGATGGGTCTTCCAGTGAGGCTTTCTAGGAGAGGCGGCTGGAACTTGGGCCAGGCTAACGAGGCTGAGGCTTTTTACTGTTCAAACACGGCTGCAGAGATGATTGCTGCTGCTGCTGCTGTGGCTGCTTCTATCTAGTCAGACACTCAGAGGTCAGGTGAGAGCAACTCCCTAGCAGAAATCCTGGCAGGAGGCCAGACCAGCCCTAAGTCCTACTGTAGCCTGAGGATGTGGTCCCAGCACAACACCTCCTCTGGGTGACTGGGACTCCACCTGCAAGAAGGGTCCTGTGAGCTAGGGCCTGAGGACCTAGTACACACCAAGGAAGCACACCAGAGCGTCTCTCCCTTCTGAGGACAAGGCCCAGCCCTCACAGACATGAGACAGAACATCTGGGCTGGATTGGGACATTGGTGAATTCACTGGGGTCTTCCTGATGAAGGTACAAGGATGAGCTGCTCCTTGCATGACAACTCAGTGAGGCTGTGAATGGTGGAGAAGGTTGGTACCTCAAGCAACGCTCCACAGATGGGGTGGAATTGAAGAGGTGAACAGGTTCACTGCTAAACACACAGAGGAATGACTGTGCCAGTGCCACGCTCTGGCTGACGTGCACCGTCACCTGTCAACTCACAGGAGGAAGAGGTGCAGAGGATGGACTGGAGATTAAGGGAGGTTACTTTGCTTGCCTGAGGTCACACACAGTTGAGCTTCTATTTTGGAAGCTTGTGTTCTCCCTGAAGTGCTACAGAACCCACCTCACTTGAACTCCACATGCGGGCCCACTCTCCCTGCATCCAGTGGCCTGTTGAGGCAGGTCAGCAAGCACAGCACTTACTGCATTCCCCAGTCTATCTGAGAGGTGTCTGCCCAGCCTGGCATCTGGGGACCAGCCTTGAGAACTTGGAATCAAAATACCTGGGTTCACAGAGGCTGTCCCACCTGCAATGTGAGTGTTCAGCCATCCAAGACTAATACCCAAGGGAGATATGCTATAGTGCCTGTCTTGGTTACTTTTCTTGTTGCTGAGACAAAGGAGGACACCAACACCCAAAGATAATGGAAGAAAGATTTATTTAGCTCACAGTTCATGGAGGTTTTAGCCCATAGTCAGCTGGCTCCAAGGCAGAGTGGCATGGCAGAGGTGCATCACACAGGAGAAACAGCTCATGGTGGGCAGAAGGCAGGAAGGCAGCAAAGGAAAGAAGTAATGAGCAGGCAAGCAGCAAGGGGCAAACAGAGAACCTCTTTCTGTCCCTTATATCTTATCCGGCTACCTACTCTTAGGGTGAGCAACACTCATATCCAGGGCGGGGCAGCCTTAATCCTAGCATTGCACCATGAACTGATCCCAGCATCACACACCCTAGATCAAGCCACCTCTGAAAATTCCCACCTATGACAGCATGAGGCATTGGTGGGACAACCAGACACAAGCCATAACAGCATCATATTTGACTTGATCAGCTCACTTGAGGCAGAATTTTCTCTACCCTCTTCTGTGTGACCTTACTTTGAGTATAGAAAAATGGTTGCTTTTACTTCCTACCATTTCTGCCCACTGCTCCTTTGTTTGTAAGGAACAATTCTATTGTCCATATGACAGGGACTGGTCCACAGTGGAGCCACCTGCTTCTCAGAGAATATGGCAGCCTCGCTGACCAACTAGAGCTGGAGTTGGAGGATGAAAGCAGGATGGAGGGCAAGTATGAATGGATGCTCTCACCAGGTACTGAAATGACTCCCACCAGGAGAATCTAGGAGCAGATTAAATTCTGTCATCCAATATGCACCCTATTCACTGATGATAGTGCATGTTGGCAAGGGGAGGGCAAGGAGGGTGAGCAATTCTTCTAGAGTCACACTCTTCATTATAAAAGAGGCTCCTGGGTGAAATCCCATTTGCACTGACCACCTGGGGCTCTGTATTCTAAATGGTCTTCCTAGGACCCATTTTGGCAGAGAGGAAAAATATTTGCTAATTGTCTTGTAAAAGTTAATTAACTGTTATTAAAACATGCCCTTGAGTTTAATGATGTTCTTTAGTTCACTATTTACATATTGTCAGCCTTTAAGTGATGGCGACTCCCTGAGCTGAATCTTCAACTTTATTTCATTTGTGCTGTTTTAAGAACTTCTCTCTTGAAATATGCATGCAGACTCACAGCACAATGAACAATGTCACTGGCAAAGTAGGCAAGAACAGCAGGCTTGGGATCAGAAGCCCTAAGTTCAAAGCTAAACTGCCAATTTTTACCTAGATGGCTCTGGATAAATCATTTAGTTCTGATCCTCAGTTTCCTATGTATAAATCAGATAACTGCCACTCAGTCTCCTGTACATATAGGGATACTGTGAGATCAGTGAGATGTCTATGATGCCCACTGTAGACAATAAAACAAAACAAAACACTCAGATGTTTCTTAGTCCTGGAGGTAGGATGTTGGGTTGGCCAAGTGTGGCTTGGGATCGCCCAGTATCTATTCTTTTCCCCTGTTGCCATGAAGATGGTGTTTGGAGCGGCCCTGAATCAAGGCCAGCAGTTTCCTGTAGCTGTTGGTTTCAAGCAGGAGCCTAAAGTGGTATCTTTCTAAGGTTTGTTGGCCATTTCAGAACTTTAGAAATGTAATGGTCAATTCATTAGAAAGTAACAAATAACTAAAAAAATTTTATGAGAGAACTTCAAGATGGTGACCGGGTAGGCAGCAGAGAGAGAACCTCCCGGAGGAATGCCACTCAGACAAAGGACAGAAGGGAAAGAGGTGGGTATCCTGAACTCAGGAAGGATCTGAAATGGGAATTGAAGCCCTCAGAAAGACTGAGCAAAACCTCTGCTGGAGATCGGCCATGGCGCAGTAGGAGGGAGAGGAGAAGGAGGAAGTCATCGCTCCAAGCACACCCATGGTCTGAGCCCTTGTTTTGGCATTCACAGCTTCAGCTTTGGAGGCCCATGCTCACGGAAGCCTCCCGACTCGGTCAGGGGAGAGTGGAGTTCCAAGAGCTGGTCCAGGGCTGGAGAGAGGAGGGCGCAGACAGGAAAGGAGGCAATGGTGGTCAGGAGCAGTTGGCGAACCCAGTGTGAGAATGAGAGGTTGCGACAGCCACTGAGGCAGAGTCCCCACCCTGCGGCAGCCTTCCTAATCAGCGCCTGGAGAGAATCAATGCAACTAGTACACAGCCCACCATGCCCGGCTCTGCTCCTGCCTCGAGGCGGTGACCCCCTGCCTTTCCGCTGGGTGAGCCGCTACGGGTGGAGGGCAGTGGGGAACCTTGGCGGTGAGCCACGCGGCTCCCAGGGATCTGGCCGAGGAGTGGATGGGGGCTCCAGCACCGCAACAGGAGGGAGACGCAGATGGAGGTGGATTGCATGGCTCCATGCCCTTCTCACTCCAACATCAGGCAGGAAGCACGAGCTGGGTTGCCGGGACTCAGCTCCCACTCTGAACTTTCTCTGGGGGCACCTTGAGTCTCAGCGGCTTGAGCAAGCACCGCCTGTTCCTGGCAACAATGGGACGAATCCATGATCTTCAGGACTCACCCCAGGCTATTAATGTGAGCACCAAGAGGGTCTCCTTACAGCTTACACAAATGAACCTTGCATGAACCCATGGCAGAAAGTTAGATGAAAAGCAGCACACCGGGAGTCTGAAATACAACATGCTCTGTGTGGCAGACCGAGAAAATCCTCCAAATCTATTCTAGAACTAATCTTTAAACTCAGTTTATACCCTGAACTAACACAGTGAGAATGGGCCAGGGAGATTTCAAGCCCTTATACCAAGCATCGTAAGTTCGTCCAATGCCCAGCTTCAAGGGGTGGGGAATGGTAATGCTGGAGATCAGGAGGAGGGAGGAGGAGAAGAAAGGGCCTCTGGCATCGAGGCAGCAGGGCAGAGCCGAACGGGTCACTGAGGGCGCCCTGACGGGGCACGTGCTCCACTGCTGCTCTGCTGTGGGCCCCGCGGCTGCTCCGCTGAGGGCCCTGCGGCTGTTCCGCTGAGGGCCCTGTGGCTGCTCCACTCTGGGCCCCGCTGAGGGTGCCCCACGGACTGGACCTGTCCCCACCCATAGCACAGCAACAGGGCAGAGCGAGGCGGTCTGCTGTGAGCATGGGTGCTTTTCCACCTTGGACCATGGCAGTTTGTATACACCCATGTGTGCTGTAGCATGGTCTGAGGCAGCTATATCTCTTCCCAAGACGAGAGTCCAGGGATATAGATAAACCCAGGAGTACAGTTATTATCACAGGGAAGATGACTGATTGAGTGGTAGGGCAACGGAGATGAGGGAGGAGAAAACTGAATGATGAAATGGGCCATCATCTGTGTAACTGAGTACCATGTGAAGGTAACATTATGTAGGACAGCATCCAGAGCTAATTCTCTTCTATGTTCTCTATAATTTGTATTTCCTCAATCGTTTTTGTATTAACAGAAGTGAAGATAACTTTATAGTATGCAGCATCCAGTGCTAATTCCCTATTGTCTTCCCTATAGTTTGGTATTTCCTTTAATGTTTGTGTGATAACTAATGTGAAGAAAACATTATGTAATACACCATCCATCCAGTGCTAATTCCCTACTATGTTCTGTATAATTTTGTATTTTCGGTATTGTTTGTGGCTTGTTCTGGTTCATATGTCTCCATTCTTTTGTCTTTAAAATTAAAAAAAAAAAAAGATGGTGTTTGGAGAGCCCTCTTCCCTTACTCTTGGTCAATGTCATTAAGGTGGAGTCTAAGTCAACACGTGGCATCTCCCAAAACCACAGCTGGTTTAAAGATGGGACTATAAGCCAAACAGAATCAGTGAGGAACAGTGAAGAGCAGTTAGAAGACCCTTCCTGGGATGTCCAATAAAGAAACTCACACTTTACCTGAACATTAGAGGCTGAAGCCACATGGCCTTAGGCTAAAGATGTGATCCTCTGGTCTGGAAAGGTAAGCTCATCTGAAAGTGAAGGCAAAAGAGGAAAGCAAAGCGCGGGGAGGAGAAGCACCAGGCCCTGATGACCTCTTTGGAGCTCTTGGGGCCAGACTGTTCAGTGATGGGTTGCTAAACTTCTTTTTTATTTAAACTGGTGTGGGCTGGATTTCTATTATTTGCAACTGAAAGGGTCTGATACATAATCTGAATGAAAACAGGGATGATCAATAATCAGCATCAGTTTCTGGCTGTTTTCCAAAGGAAATCTCTGTCCCAAGTGTTCTGCTTAATATCTCAGTCACCCCACTAAATATAGTGTCAGCACAGGGCCTAAACTAAGGACAGGCGAAACTGCTTTATTAACAGGAGCCTTTCCTAGTCTAACTGGCCAAGCCTCAAGAGTTCTTCAAGAATTCCTTCCTTGAGATGTATTCTCCTTCTAGATCTATGGTTTGCAAGGATTGGCCTGATTACCACCAATGAAGTTTGTGGCTATTGGTCCTTGCTGGCCTTCATTCCCTGCCAAACTGTAGGCAACTCATCAACTCAGCCGACTTGTCTGATGGAATCCTGTGTACCTTTGATGCCTCTGTGATTCTGCTCAAGCTTTTCACCCCACCTAGGATATCTTTCCTTGCTACTTAGCACCAACTCCTCCTGTTCCAGGCTGGGCCAGATACTGTTAGTGACCAAGCCATCCACCATGTTTCTTCACTTCCTTGCTGGGCAAATCCCAGCTATAATCTGGTGTTCAGAACTCCTCATTGGTGTGAGCTCATCACGTAATTGCACCCTAAGGAGTGACACTTTAGGAAGAGACCTGGGGCCTAAGGTTAGTCAGCCAGTAGGGCTTTGGAAACAAGAGGGATTAGGTCCTTTAATGTCCCTATATTCCAGTAGTAAAACAGTGACACCTGGCATTGGCGAAGTGAGGAGCTAGTTGATGTGCTAAGAATAGCAGAATGAAATGAGAGACACAGGTACCTGACAAGCTTCTCTGGGAGACCCTGTGATGCTTAATTTCCACACTTCCTGACATGTGAGTTATTAGTAATTTCCTATACGGCCTATGTCATTTTGAATTTGGGTTTTCTGTTACTTGTAGTCAGGATCTCTAACTAAGAAAAGCCCAATTCCAGGTCCTTCTCCTTTGGCAATTTTCCTGACCATGCTAGTCCAGGGCAATATCCTTTCCCCCAACACTGCCCTTCTCAGTGCACAGCCCTTGGATTTTCTGTCCATGGTAGTGAAGTGGAAGCATTTTCATGTTAGGAGTGGATTTCTGCAGCTGTGTTGGGAAGATCTTAAGGCTACATTTGGGCTCAGCTGGAAAGAGTACCATGACAGTGTCTGACCTTAGGAGCAAGGTCAACCAGTTCCAAGAATTCCAATAAAACTTCCAATTGTGCCACCTGAGCCTGTTCTTCTCAGATTCTTCCATAATTCCTATTTTTTAAGAATTCTTTCCCTGAGATAGACTCTGCATGTCCTTTCCATTTTATTAGGTGCCCAGGTCCAAATCACTTGACTCCTTGACTCCTTTCTCTCACACCCGCAGTCAATATGGAAGTCCTGTTCATTTTATTTTCAAAACAGACCCAGAATCTGACTGCTACACCACTTCCCCTCTAAATCATTATCACCCTGCTCCAAGTCACCATAGATTCTCTCCCAAATAACTTCAATAGTCCCCCAATGTGGAGGACACCTGGATGACTCTCCTTGAAATAACAATTATCTCCATCTTGGCTAAACCTGGCTGTCATAGTTTGGGGTTTGCAAGGGGAACAATATAATACAGGACACATATTTTATAAGATTATTTATAATAGTCACCCAAAGAATCAGATACGACAGTGCAGGAAATCTGTTTACACACTGAAGACCAAAGAATCTAGCTGAGGGCTTGGATCTCATGCTAATGTCCTACATGAATCCAGCTGAAGACCTAGAGCCCATAACAATGCCACCCTAGAGCCCAAGACAGTGTCTCATGCAGGCCTGTTTCACAGATCTGCACTGGGTCAATGGTGCAAGTTCCCAATAGCTCCGTACAGCCTCATTTCTCCAGTTCTGCATCTTATGCTGTCAGCAACCCTCAGGGGGGCCCTCTCACACCTAACACCACTCTGGTTCAGTTCAGCTGGGGGTTCCAAGTTGACCACCAGTTCTCAATCTACCACACTGGCTCTATTTCCATGTACTGATATGTACGGAACTGGCTAGGACTTTTCCTTATCCCTTCAATGGTTTTAAGCAATGCAGATTGGTCTAGCTGAGGTGGCTGACGTGTAGTCTTTGAAGCAAGGCAAAGATGGTTTTCCTAATGAACTCAGCTGTTCCCTTCATGGAAGGAGCTCATGTAGTCTTTGAAGCAAGTTCTGTATCACCCTGCCCCATAGCTCCCAGAAAACATGAATGAGCCTGACGGGAGGAAAAGCCATGCTCCATGATGTCAGCTGGGATTTTGCCTTGAGATAAGAGGCTATGACTTCCCAGGGCATAAAAGATCACACGTCAGAGCTGAAGCACTAACCCCCAAACGTTAGATACTATCTCAAATTGTGTTATGCAGATTATTCCTTCTGCATATCCTTCTCTCTGTATACTGCAGAGGTGATTCCAGGCCTCCTGCCCAGCCCAGTCCATGGCACTCATGTACTTCCCACCATTCTCACAGTCACTCATCCCTGAGCCACTCCTTTCTTTAGGAATTAATAAAACTTGGGTTTGGCTGTGGGTCAAAGCATCTGTTCCGGTAAACCATCACCCTTGTGGGATTTAGGACCCCCTTGGCTCCCAGCAATTATAAGTATGCCTTAGTGTCTACTCTCCTGGGTTGCACTGGAAATGGTAGACTGGAATTAACTCACTAGAATTCCAATAACTTTTCACAGGATTATAAATATAAACTGTGATAAGGACCAGGAAGGGCTCTCTCCACCCCAATGATCTCCCTGTTTCTACTGCTTGGCCCTGGGCTGTTGTCCATAATGAGATCAATACAGACTCCCATCACACTCAAAATAAAAGCTCAGATCCTTACCACAGCTTCAAACATGGCAAAACCCTAGCTTTCTGCTTCCTCTCTTGACTTCATGGTTTCCCACTCTGTGCTTACTATACTCCCTACACAGGACTCTGTCTGTGAAAACACTCCCACCTTAGGACTTTTGCACTTCCTAATTCTTCTGCTTAGAACATATTTCTTCACCTACTACCGCCCACTTCCTTCAGATTTTTGCTTTTTCTTTTTTCCTGAGATTGGGGTCTAACTATGTTGTCCAGGTTAGGCCTGAACTCTTGGACTCAAGCTGGGACTACAGACATGCATCACCATGCCCAGACTTTTCAGATCTCTGCTTAAATATTAACCTTGGAAAGGATGTCCCTGACCACTCTCATTAAGTAGCAGTCCCCTCTAACCCTCTTACTTTACTTTTTCTTCATAGGCCCCAGCCTTTGACATACTACTTTTCCATAGCTTTGATGTGTATTTTACCATCCTGAAAGGTAAGGCTCCATCTTAATCACTACCCTTACCCACAGACCAGACCACTCCAGGCACAGAGTAGGTTCCTAGTAACTCCTTGTTCAGGAGACACTCTATGTCTCCTGTTCTCACTATGGTGCTTTGCACACAGTGGGTGCTCACAAAGTTTGTCTATTAGATTTGATACTTACAGTTGGATAATGTCAGCTCTCATATTTCTGGCAGAAATGGAAATTTCTTTTGATACATATGGACAAGGATTGGAAGGTAGCATAGAAAACTGGAAATGGGTAGTGGAAATTTTTGAATCTTAATTTTTCTAAAGCTGTTAAGACAGCACAAAGGCATGAACATATTCTACTGTTAAACACTGTTTCAAAGAATTGTGCATATTTTTCTCAGTATTATCTGAAGCAAAGCAGTTTGTGTTTTGTTAAAGGTATTCACAATTGACACTGGGCAGGCAAAAATCTCCCTCAGAACCCCTTTTCCCCAAAGAGACCTATAGAGAGACTGCAAATCTCTACAAGTGACTTTCTGAGAAATGCAACCTTTGATCTGTGTGTTTGAAAATGCATATTCAATGTTATAACTGCTTTGTCTTTATATTCCTAGTTTATGACTATAAATATCAATTATGTGAGGCTCATTCTTCAAGAAGTGTGATACAGCTGAAGCAACTTTCCACCACAAAAAGCATTGAGTACAATCCTTTGTCTTGGGCAGATTGTTTGCAAATACTCATCAACTAGCCAATATTTACTAAGCATCAACAACATTCCTACCCAATGAGCCCTTGTACCCCTAGGTGTCTATTTTTATAAGATTTCAGGGAAGAAAATGTGAGTTACACTTTGGAGAAGGACTGTTTGATCTAGCTAATCCTATTATTCACTGAGTATCTATTATGCACAGGTGTGCTACAAGGCTCTACAGTTTCAACAGCATGAGGTTAGTTATTCAATATGTGAGAAAACATCTGGAAAAATTTAACCCTAATAAAAAATAGTAAAAGAACAGCTATGCCGTAAGAGAAAAGAAAAACCACCCATGTTTTAAAGGGGCTTAGAGGAAGAAGCACAGCTGCCTGGAGAAATCAGGTGTGATTCTGGGAAAACCATGACACTTTGCAGCCTAGCAGGAAAGGTGGGTGTGACAGGCAGAGATGTGTGACATGTGGGTGGGGTTATTCCAGGTAAAGGAAACTGTACCTCAAGGTAGGGAAATGGTAGGGTACAGGGTATAGTCTGCCCAGAGTGGTCAGCCCCAGCCCATGTGCTCTGTGGCGAGGCTATGTCATGTCAGGGAGATGGTGACAGCAAAGGAAAGCCGAGCTGTGTGTGTGGATGGGTGCGTCACACTGGGGAGAGAGTAGGAAAAATGGTCAGCTAACGGGGATTTCACTCACGGGGAAGGTTACGCAGTGGGCTTAAATTGGCAAGGTAGGCATTTGACTCTTCATGCCTT
>PVLD010021300.1:0-31793 GCA_004027595.1 Dinomys branickii | reverse complement strand
GCCAGAAGTCTGAAGTTCTCATTGGAGCACAATCAGTAGCACTGTGCTTCCTGCTACAGGCTCTAAGAAGAGTCCACTGCCTTTGCTTTTCTAGCTTTAGAGTCTGCCTATAATGTAACTTATCCCTTCCTCCCTCTTCAAGACCCACAATGGCTGATGGATTCTTTTACCACCTTCTTCCACATTTAAGGATCTTTGGGATTTCACAGGATGGAGTCAAATAATCCAGGACTGGTTCCCTCTTTTAAAATGCCATGATCACAATCTTAATTTCTTCTGCTACCTTCAGTCCCATCAGTAATATGAAATGAGATATCCAGATTCAGGGATTTAGGGACATCTTTATGTAGAGAGGAGGAGAGGATACATTGTTGTTATGGTTTAGATCTAGAATAGTCTTAAAAGCATCAGTGTCCAAAGATGGGGCTTTTGGAAGATGACTGATTATGGGGGCACTATAGGTGACGTGTTGGGAGGTGAGGTGTGGTTGGAAGTGGATCACTGCAAGAGTAACCCAGAAGAATGTATCTCCCTGTTCAACTTCTCCCTTCTCTCTCTACTTCCTGGCCACCATGACATGCACAGTTTTCTACTGTCAGACCCTTCCACCATGCCCTTCCTACATTGAAGCTAACAAACTATGGACTGAATCCTGTTAAAAACCATGAGCCAAAATAAACCTGTCCTTTAAGTTGTGGGTATCTGGTATTTTGTTTCAGCAACAATAAAGTGACTAAGATATCTGCCTACCACAGAACTTAATAATACAGTTTCAAAATATATAAAGAAAAAAATAAAAATGTTCAGAGAAATTTATAGATGTTATTTAGTAGAATATTTTAACATAGTCCAGTAACTGTTAGATAATGAAACTAAAAACAATCATTAAAGATATTGAAGATTTGGACAATATAATTAACAAGCTGATTAACAGATATTTTTAGAAGCCTGAATCCCACAATTATAGAACAGACATTCTTATGCAAATGTGAAACATTTCTAAAATGACCACACACTGGGCCATAAAGCAAGTCTCAATAAATTTTAAGCAATCAGTTTAATATATCTCATCCTTTAGCTATATGAAATTTAGAGATCAAAATTTTAAGAATTGAGACATTTTCATTTAAAAACATTTGCAAATAATTCACTGATTAAAGAAACCATAATTAAAATGTTAAAATACACATGAATAAGAGGGAAAATACTGTACATCAGAACTACAAAGAAGCAGCAAAAAGATTAGAAAAAATTATAAATAAATGTTTGCATTATTTTTTAAAATAGAGGGTATGTCTGGTGGACTGAGCATCTTTGTTGAAGATAACATCATGTAACATAGCAACCATTGTTAATTCCTATCATTTTGTTTTGAGGTCATGTATCATTTTTGTTGTCTTTATGTTGTTTTGATTTTTGTCTTCATTGTTTTGTTAAGTTTTTTAATTTTCAAAATAAAAATATAAAACAGCATATCAGTGAGCTAAGTATCAGATTTTAAAAATAGGAAAAGAGTATAAACAAATTGGATGAGTCAAGGAAACAACAAAAGGGCAGTGATAAATGAACTAATATTAACAATACATCCAATATAAATCTCCAAGTGTTGCTGAAGTAAATTTACGAAGTATTTCAAATCATATGGGCCAAATAATTACTATAAGCATTTGAACACAATTCTATTCCTCATTTTCTGCATGTTCTCCTAATTGATTCCCTTTATTGAATTAGAATGCAAGTCCCCCATCTAACAAAACTATAAAATTATAAAAGCACTACGGCTAAAAATGGGATTCTGTGGATATCTAAAATTCAACAAATACAAAATAATATTTACAGTCTCTCTGCAGACAAAAACTCATGGAGGAAATTATGTGATCATTAATTGTGATGTCAGTTTGACCTCAGTAACAACTGCCTGGAAGATCAGTAATTTTTTGGTGTGTCTGTATATGATTAAGAGGTAGGGAAGATCCATCCTAGATGTGGCTGACGCTAACCAAAAGACTTCCAGTTTGGTCAGGCTTAGAAGAAAAAAAGGGAGTGTGCCACTTCTTTTGGAGAAGCTCCAGTCTTCCCCACTACGTCTGCACACTGGGCTCCAGTTTAATCAGATTTCCAGTGCAGACTCTTCCTTCCAAAGGAGGCTCTTTGGGCTTCTGACAGATCGCACTAGTGACTATACAGTGAGCTTCCTAGCTGTCAATGATTGACTGCTACTGGGTCCTCCAGCTTTCCAGTGGCTACACTGTCATTTTGAATTTTCCTGACTTTTTCTCTTCTGATCCGCTAAGCTTACCTAATAAAACTCCTCTATTCAATTATCCATATATTTTGTATTGATTCTGCTCCTTTCAAGTATGCTAATACACTATACATTTACTAACTCAAAATTCAGTGGAAAAGAAGACATTGAGAAAGAAAGCACCCATATCTAACACTGTTTTTTGAACATACATATAGACACAAAAGAAGGATACAATGATTACAGCAGTAGAAACCTGAGAAAATGCTCAAGACTACAATATATGCTTCAAGTAAAACTAAATGTAGTTATGAATAACTTGAAGGGATTGATTATTTTAAAAAGGAAAGTAAACTATATCTCAAATCAAATGCAAAACACTTTAATATTTGTTTCAAAAAACTTGATGCTACAATTGAAGTTCCATGAATAAACTCCCACAGGGTGTTTCAACCTACTGTAAGCAAGTAAAATTTATGTGCACAGCAGAAAGCCAAATGGACTACAAAAAAATAAAAATCATATAAAGTTTATTTTGCTTTTGGTTATTAAAAATATTGTGTAATCTGTTTCTTTGCAATGTTATTTATTATTGCTTCATTTGAAAACAAGTCAAGTTGGCCTCTGAACCCAATGTTGACATTTCTCATTCTTCGACTTAATTTCAACATCTTTGCCAATCTGAAAATACAGTGTAAATAAGCAAAATTAAATTTCATCTGAATTATTTGATGCAGACTGTTCATATTGTAAACTTATCAATAACTTCTTAATTACCAAGGTTTTAAATACCTGTACATGGAAGATTAACACATATTAAAAATAATGGTGCGAAATAATCCAATTTTCACTATCACAAGTTTATAATGATTTTGCAGAAAGAAACAAGGTGTAATAAAAATAATCTAGGTTCCTAATACCATTTACTGACAATCACAGCTTTATATCATACTAAAATTACATACTTATCTCCTCATTAGCAACTAATCTCACTTATTCCTCTTGCCAAACCAATTATAAGAAAATTTTCAGACTCAAAAGAATTAATAGGATACATGGACCTCATTCATTCTTCTCATCACTCAAGTAATTAACAAGCACTTATATATGAAATCCAAATAGTTTTCCAAAACTAATTAATGAAATGAAGGACATCAAAATGTTATCAACTACTGTAATAGCAACTCGAGTGCCATACATCAACAGTCCTCAAACAGATTTAATAATTGTAAGATGTTGACAAGGTCTTTTTGGTCAACTCAGAGACTAATATAGAATGTAAGTAAGGAGGAGGAAAGGGATAGTTGTTTATCAAATACAGTGAACAATTTATGTGAAAAGGTAATATTTTAGAGGCAGTGCCTCAGATTCCCAAATCTTTGAACACATAATACAAGGTGAATAAAGGATAATAGCAAAAGTTTGCATTTATATGATTTTTTTTCAAGCAGCTTAACACGGAAGAACATAGGGCTAAGCAATTTCTTCATTTCAGAAAAAAATCTGTAATTGCTAAAAAGAAGCTGGGAAAGTTTCATTCTCCTGTCAGCTCCTTATTTTCTGTGTCCTCTCAGCATTCATTTCTCAAGTCCCACTATAACCCTTTGTGAGACATTCATGTAATCTTTCCTTTCATATCTCCATATTCAATAAAAAATCTTCAACATACCCAGTTAAATCTCTCTCTACAAGCATTCTCTCTTGACTGAGAAAATCAAGCAGCATTTTATAGACATTTTAAAACTAGTAGCTCATTAACAGTTCATATCTGTAACTGTTTAAAAGGTTAAATAATACTATAATAGAAATTTAGTTTCATTTTATATATCACATTTATTTACTAAAGCTGAGGCCCTTCACAAAATCTTCAAATAGTGAAACAGTGTTCTGAGGACAGTACCCTCTCTTGAAAGCCTGCAGCCTATCAAACCTATTTGTCTGGTTTGCTCCTGGTCAGAAGCCTAAACCTCCAGCCTAGAAAAAATTTAGCATATACTCTGAGGAGGAGAAGAGGTTTCTGTGTCATCTTGGAAACTTCTGAACTCCAGACTCAGAAGAGACTACTAGCTGAAAATTCTTTCTGGGACGCTAGGCCCCAACAAACTGAAGAATAAAGTGGAATCTCTCCAGGCTTTTCTCCACCAACACTACTGCTTGTAAGTATTGTAACTGTTCTAATTTGGGTCAAAGAGGACCCCCAAAAGCCTCATGTATTCAGAGGTAGAATTTCTGGAAGATTAGATCATAAGGGTACTGACCCTATTAATCACTTAACTGATGAGTTCATAGCTGAATATGCTTAGTAGAAAGTGGGGTCTAATTGAAGGAGCAGGTTAGCCGAGGTATAACCTAAACAGCTATATTCTGCCCTTGGCACCTTTCCTCCCTCACGGGTTCTTCCTGCTCTCTCTGCTCCCCAGCTGCCATGAAGCGAGCAGCTTTCCCCTACCGTGTATTTCTGCTTGGAGCCAGCTAACCATGAACTGATACTTCTAAAATCATGAGACTAAATAAACCTTTTTTCTTTAGATTGTATATGTCACATATTTTGTTCAGGGACAGAAATCTAATATAGTAACATTAATGAAAAGAACTTGTTCATCATTATCATCCCATGCACTCTGCGCCTGAAGTGATCTTTAAAAAAATTCCCTCATACCAAGTCAAGCAAATCTCTTTAGTTTCTAACTTAAGTTGAAACTAATAATCAACATAGTTATGTCCCCATTTTATAGAAGAAAAGCCTCTTCATCTGCTCTGAAATCTTTGGAAGTTTTTCATTTCTTTGGGAAAATGCCTGACAGATACTTTGTCTTTAGATAAAACTCTCTGAAGATCAAACGGTCTCACTCAGACAGATACGTTTTCTGTCAATGATGAGGAAGGAAAACTAGAAGTAAATCATACTACTCAGTGAATTCCTAAGTAATTAGGCACTAAATATAGAATATGAAACCCACAAAAAAGTCACTAGGAAAAAAAGCAAAGCATGCATGCATTCTAATAAAAAAACCAAGTTGCAATTAAGTACATAAGCTCTCCTTCCACTCAAAAGTACTGAAGAAATATATATCACCCAGTGCTATTTATTGAAGGTCTTAATTTCTATTGAAGAATTTCTAGTTTAATCATTTAAGTGATATAAATTTCAAACTTGAGATCAGCATATAATGATATTACCAGAAAAAAATCAACCTGTAAACCTAACATATTGATAATGGGAATGTTTCATAATGTCAAGCACTGGGGGAAAAGCCCAGTGTGTCAATAGTTAAGACTCAAATTCATATTAACCAGCTTCTGGTTCTATCTTTTCAGAAACACATGGTTGGACATAAGAAAGTACATTTTGTGGAGGACCACCTTGAAAGAAGAGCCTTTGGCTCTTCCTCCGTGTACTGATCTGTACAGAGTGGGCTAGGACATTTCCTTATCCCTTCAATTGGATTTAAGCAATGTAACACCTAATGAAGGTGTTGATGTGTAGTCTTTGAAGCAATGGGACAGGTCAGTGTCACTGCCTACGGTAACAGGTGTGAGGTAGGCCAAATGATGCCATGCTGTTAGCTGAGAATAAGCCTCAGAAAAAGAGGCTATGATTTCTCAGAGCATGGATTACACATCAAACCTAAGCATGGACCCCAAAACACCAGATACTACCCCAATCTGTGATAGGCAGATTACTCTTTCTGCATACCTCTCTCTGCATACTGCAGAGGTGATTGCAGGCCTGCTACCCAGCCCAGCTCATAGCACTCACGTACTTCCTGCCACTTTCACAGGCACTCGTCCCTGAGCCACTCCCCTCCTCACAAAACAATAAAATCCCATTTGGCCCTGAGTCAGGGCCTTTGTTCCATCCTTATAGCTGGACTTAGGACTCTCTTGGCCCCCCAAAACTATAAAAAGTGCCTTTCTGTCTTTATTCTAGCCATGCATTGCACTGGAAATGGTAGATTGGAATTAACTTATTAGAATTCCATGGGATTACAAATGTGGACTTTTGTGAACCTCAATGAAGTCCAGAAGGGCTTTCTATAACATTTCATCATGCAAATATACTTCCTCTGGCCAACATGAATAGCACATGAAGAATGAAGGCATACTGAACATATATCTGTACTTTTTCACAACTTAAAAAATTCTGTATTTTTTCCATTCAAAAATATTGAGATAACTATTCATCCTTTAGTTATACTACGTTGTGTTGAAAGTTTCTAACATGAACAACTGCCTAAACCCTCACTAAAGCAACATAATAGTAACAATGAGTATGTCACCTATGTATAGGAATTAGACAGCCAAAAACATCTGAAAGTTATATAAAAACAAGCTCCTTATAAACTTCTGATGCATTTTCAGAGTTCCATAAGTATCAGTCCAGTATATAAGTTAGTGAGAAAAGTCTATACTGAGGGAAAAAGACCAAACTTTTATTTGGAAAACAAGGTATAATTTAAAACAATCCAATAAAAAATGTTTTACCAAAAAGTTAGATCTACTTGTAATTTTACCTCAAAATAATTAGAAAGAAAATTACTCAATTATAAATGTTTAAGCAAAATTTTTTTCTTCAGAAAACTTAGTAGTTGAAAAGGCTAAATTACAATTGCTAGTTTATTTTAGTAACATAATAATTTTAAAATAATTTACTATGATAAAGAATTATCTAAAAGCAAAAAATACACACATTCAGGTCAGGGAACATCTAGTCCATTTCTCAAAAAACCAAATACTAGATATGACTAAAAAGTACAGTGAATGTTTAAATTTTTTAAAACTATTACCATAAAAGACAAATTGTTATGAATTCTCCTAAAAATATTGTCCATCTCTTATCTCATTGTTCTTGCCACTTTCTGAAGCAGTTCTGAAAGTCCTCTTTCCTTAGTGTCTTTAGTTGCTGTGTTATGGTTGCTTTAATGTTCGGAATCAGTTTACAACATCTCCCTTTCGTGGTCATTTTGACTTTGACAAGGAGCCAGAAGTCACATGGTTCTAGATCTGGCAACCAGATGAGCACACACCGTCATCTCTGATTCTGCCTTTCCACTGGCAGCTGCATTCACCAAACTTTGATCACACTTCACACAGACACAAAAGAGGACTTCCAGAATTCCTTCAGAAAATGGCAAAAAGGATGAGATAAGGGGGTTTCAATATGGTGAATATTTTGAGGTAGATTAATGACAACATGCCTTTTATTGTAATAAAGTTTTTAAAATTTAAATATTTAACATATATTTTGATCAGACCTTATAGTTGACACTTTACCAAGTTTTTGATCTATTATATTACTTGTACATATTTGGCACATTTTAAATTTTTATATACTGTGTACCAAAAATACAGTGGACAACAATTCTTAAATACCTATGTGTACACCTCTTAAATACATGAACCAAAGAATGTTTTTGGAGAATTTTTAGTGGGGTATCATTAGCTCTAATTCAAATGTTGCTCAATATACAAATTTTATTAGGTTTTCATTACTGGTAAATTTTTAAAGTACTTTCATTATAAAGGGAATATGTGTTTATTATAGAAAAATATTTTTACAGATCTTAAAAATAACTTCATGTTTTAGGTAAAACATGAAAAGTATCTCAAATTCTATCTACCAGGAGTAATCACTTTTATTAAAGTTTTGAATTACTCCTTCAAGTCTTTTTTTTTATTTTAAAGAGAATAAAAATAATTTTAAAAATTAGAAACTATACAATTTCAAATAAGAAGAAGATATGAATTCAACAATGGCTGTTATATTGAAAATTGTTGTCTTCAAAGTAGTTGTTCAGATTATCAGATATAAGCATGCAAAATTGGTCAAAAAATTAGGCATTAACTGTTCCTTTCAATAAACCAATAGAAATTAGTAGCACTTATTAGCTCTCATGTGTATATATATATATATTTGCCCTTCCTTATTTCTTTTCTCCTTTCCCTTATGCCAGTTGTTCTTTCCATTTGAGCAGTTTCTTTCCTTTCACAACATCTAATGTACCTTTCAGATTTTATTTACTCTTTCAGGTTCCTACACTAGTGAGACAATATGGTATTTATACATGCAGGTCTGATTTATTTCACTTATGAGTATGGTCTCTAGCTGCATCCATTTACCTATAAAAGCCTCCAGTTTATCTTTCTTTATACCTACATAATATTCTCTTGTATAAAAATACCACATCTTTTCTTATCCATTCCTCAGTTGATGGACATTAAGGTTGTTTCCAAGATTTTGCTATGACAAATTGCACTGCTATAAACATGGTGCACACATATTACTGTGGTATGTTTTCAGTTCTGGAAAAATATTCAGAAGGGTAATAGCTGGGTTGAATGGGATCTCTAATCCTAGTATTTTGAGGAACATCCACACTGATTTCCACAATAGTTGCACCAGTCTACACTCCCAAGAACAGTAGAAAACAGTTCCTTTTTCCCTACAGCCCCTCCAGCATTTGTTGTGGGTTGATTTTTTGATGGTAGCCATTCTTTCTGGGGTGAGATGGAATCTCAGTGTCATTTTAATTTGCATTTCTCAAATGACTAATGATGTTGAACATTTTTCATATATTTACCGTTTTTATTTCTTTATCTGTAAAGTGTATATTCATCTCAGAGGCCCATCTTGGGATTGGGTCTTTGAATTTTGGAGACCTGATTTTTTTTTTTTTAATTCTTTATATGTTCAGATAGAAGTCCTCTGTCTGATGGACAGTTGGCTAAAATTTTTTTCCCAATTTGTGGGTTTTCTTTTTACTCTGCTGGTGATTTCTTCTGATGTGCAAACCTTTTCAATAAAATGAGATCCCAGTTATTGATTCTTTGAAGTATTTCCCCATGCTGTTTGGGGTTTGTTCACAAATTCTGCCTATCCCAACGTCTTCAAATTTCTACCTACTTTCTCTTCCAGTAGATTTAGTGTTTCTGTTTTAACATTTAGATCTTTGATCCATTTTCACTTTAGTTGAGTACATGTGATAGACATAGATCTAGTTTTAGTCTTCAGCTTTCAAGAGCCATTTTTTCCAGCACCATTTATTAAAGAGGCTATCTTTCTTCCAGTGAACATGTTTGGCCACTTTGTCAAAGATAAGGTGGGTATGTTTGAGGTTGTGCCTGCATCTTTTAGTCTGTTCCACTGATCTTCAGGTCTGTTTGCTTTTTTTTTTTTTTTTGTCAATACCATGCTGATTTCATCACAGTAGCTTTGTAGTATAATTTCAAGTGAGGGATTGTGATGCCTCCTGCCTTGCCTTTGTTGCCCAAGATTGCTTTTGCTATTCTGGGTCTCTTCTGGTTCCAAATGAATGTTTTCTTTAGATTTGTGAGGTATACTAGTGATATTTTGATTGGGATTGCATGTAATCTGCACAATAATTTGGGAGTATGGGCATCTTCCCAAGTCTTATTCAAATCTTATTTACTTATTATATATGTGTTTTACTTAGTCTATTATACACACATGTACATATGTATGTACATTCACATGAGGGGGTAGATTTCAAAGGAATTCAGAAGAAAATACTGATAGAAAAGAATTAGGTGATATATGTTCACCATAGACGGCTTGTAAATATTTCCAAATTTAAAAACTGAATGTCTCCAGTCACTCAGAATAAACTTAAAGTAAATCATTAGTCAAAATCCTTGACTATGAAAAAATGGCTCCTCATTGTTCAATTCAACTCTGCTTTGGAGAAAGGGTGGGGGGATAATCCTCTTGACAGACTATCATAACCATTTAAATAGTGCTGTCATTATTAGCAAATGCTACAATAGAAAGGAGCCTGTCATATTTTAAGTGATAAGCAAGAATGACAAGCAATTTCATGTGAACTGTGGATATAGAACAGGTCTCAAAGAACAGATACACTCTAGTGGAGATAAGAGCGGATGAAGATGAGAAACTGCCAAAACTGTGAAGGCTGAGCTTACAGCCCATGGTACAGAAACCAGCTGACAACATACAACCCAACTGGATCCCTGAGGTAAGAATACAAGCTAGATAAAAGTCTTGCCTGTGATAGGATAATATTCACTTTGTTAGGCAGGTGAGCATGCGGCACTTCTGCAATATCAGAAGGAAAGTGTGGTTTGATGTTGTTGTGCTTCCTGTTTGGAGAAGCAGTTTCCAAACCTTCACAACAGAGCATCTCTCTGTGAAGCAAGACTCAGCTTCTGTTTCATTCCCTGTAAAGCTCAGCTTTCAGAACTCACACACAAAGCTAAGACTCAGAGGAATTCCCTATGCCAAGAATTGAACAAAGGGAAGACAGTTTCCCATTCAGTTTAATGTGCTTGATCATGGCTGCCCGTGTGTCCAACAGCCCCATTCTAAGAGGCAGAAGTCAAGTCACATCCAGTAACAAATTTCCAAACTCACCCATTTAAGTAAAAACCTTCCTGCACTTCCTAGAGCAGCATTCAAAGGGGTCCATATCGCCTTAACCATAAGTCCAGGAAAAAAGGGCTGATGGAAAAATCACAACATTCTTTATCATGAAAGAACTGGTCCACGTGTAACTATGTCTCACATGTGGTTTATATTAAATTCCCCTCAACATGTCCCTATAGATGGCTGGGGTTTTATCCTGATGGCTAACCTAGTGATGCCATTCTGAAATATCCCATCTTAGGCTATAAAACAATTCAACAAACACGACCAAGAGCTGGCTCACCAGATATTCTTTCCAGACCTTCCAAGTCATGTGCCACAGAGCCAAATAAACAGAAGACAAGAGAACACTTCTCTTCCCTTGTGGCCCATTCTAATCATCAATCAGTAAAGCAGTTCATCACTAACAGTGGTGCCACATGGGGCTTGATCCCTTCACTAACCCAACAGCAAAGGAACCTCAGGAATGAAAGGAATGCAAAGCTGTTCCAAGGAAAATCAAGGGTCAGGGACATCAGAGTACTCTGCTTCAAACACCTTTTTCTTAATAACTGCTAAAATCTCAAGTTACTCTGATGTTACTCATTTCCTATACTCATTAATTCTCATTTTTGGCTTAAGTATTTTTATTAGCAGCATACATCTGTATGTGTTATACAAATGTTGAAGAAATCATGATAACCACTGGAGAACATTATGCACTGACTTAAGTGACACAGGGCTGTGAATACCTCTGCTCTGTCCCGGAAGCCCGGCACACTGCAGATCAAAGATGTAGTGTGGGGTTGTCCTAAGGATTCCTTCACCACACCTTGGGGGCGCTCCAGCTGTAAATTCACTTATGCCACTAGCTCCACCACCTGGAAGTTTTCCGACTTGATTTCTGTAGGCCCTGGTGGCCTTCCTTTCAGAAGTTTTCCATGGTGGCACCCTTAATTAGCACAAATGTTAATCTTAGCAACAAAAAGTATATTATTTTTTAGATATGCAATGAAAACTACAGTTCAATGTCAAATACTAAATGGGAAGAAGTGTACAAATGTGTATTTTTCCAGTAAAGTCTAATTTAGTATACAATATAAGTTATACCTTATTTTGGAAAAAAACTGTTATAAAAAGAATTGAAGCTATAAAACTGAAATATTTCAGCCCGAGTCATTTTTACACACATAGCATTCTATTGTGGCTTATATCCAGATGTCCTCCCAAAGCCTCATGCACTCATAGGTGGGACTTTGGGGAGGACCAGATTGTGGGTGTGTGATATTGCCTTAGTCTGCTGATGGATTTATAGCCAGGTATGATGTTGAAAGGTGAAGCCTGGTGTGAAGCGGCTGGTCACGGGAGGTGTGACCTGAACTGGTATACATCCCTTCTCATTCCTTGATGGCTGGTGCTTCTTGCCTGCCTCATCATGAGCTGCTTCTCCTCTGCTCTGCCCTTCTGCTCTCCTGCCCTGACTTAGAGCCAGATGACTATGAACTGAAGCTACTATGACCTGTGAGCCAAAATAAACCTGTCCTCCTTTAACTCGTGTGTGTAGGGTATTCTGTCCCAGCAATAAGTAACTAACATACATATGATGGTTGTTAACAGCATATTATGAATCAGCTGTGACCCTTAATAAATGGAATGCTATTGAGAAGTCAGTGGAGATGTGAACTGAAGAATATATTATAGGACCACTTTCACTAAGGTCACTGATCACATTATACTAAGCAATTTTGATAGAACATTGGCAGTGGACATCATATGAGAAAGACATAAACTGAGATAGCAAGTACAGACAACTCTTTCCCTAAGATTTGCTGTAAAAGGAAAAAGAAAAGAGAAGATGATAGCTAGATAGTGGATAAGGAAGGACATGGCTCTTCTTTAATATGGAAGAGTCTTTAAATTTTTAAAATTTTATTAGTACATGTTTGAAGTACATAATGACTACATTCACCATAGGGAGTAGATACATGTACATAACACATCTTAATTCTTTTTACTTCCCCTTCTCTTCCCCTTGCCAACTCTTAGTCCCCTTTACCACTTATAAACTGTGAACATGCTTTAAAATATGGACAATTGAACCTGGTTAAGAACAACAAGCTGAGTAATCAAGATAGGAAAAGATAAAAGGAGGGTACACATGCCTTAAGAAAACAGAAGATGGAATTAAAAACCTAAATAAAGATATTGACCTTAAATATTTAACAAAAGGGAATGCTGAAGAAATACATGGGGTTTGGAAAGTAATATTTTGGGAAGCTTAATACTGAGGAATTTCTATCTAAGAGCTTCAGTTTCTCTGACAAGTACAATGTGAGGTTATCTGTTGGAAAGAGAGAGATGGGAGAAGCAGGGTGGAATGTTCTAAGCAGAAAAGGAACCTCAGCAAGATTAAAAGGTGACCAAAGTCACACAACTGCCAAGTTTCAGAGGGATTTTAACCTTTTGGTTTTTCTTTCACATTTCTCTTTACCCTCACTCTCACACAAGGAAATTCTGATTACTAAAAGCGCAGGACTTCTCAGAGACATTTGGATATTATCTAAAGCTTGATATACTTGCCATGACACTGGTGGCTCTCATTTTAAAAAATAGAACTGAACTTTGGTTGTATCAAACAAATAAGAAGCTAATGGAAGAGGCATCAGACTGCACACAGAATTATCACAGTACTTGGAAACAAGGCTCCCAAAATTGGCAGTAATGTAAGGAAGTCAGACAACAGTAAGGTCCAACAATGGTGGGGGTGCTAGGCCAAGCCCTAGACAATAGGTTTGCATCCTTGTACTACAGTGAGAGACTAGATTACCTTCCACATTTGTACAACATACAAATCATCATGAGTGAGAATTTAATGAAAAAATTTTATAAGCCTCAAAAATATTAAAATGTACAAAATTCAGTTAAATTTTATGTATATATTAGCAGATGTCCACATCAGATTGTGGCTCTCAAATTGGTGGTGATTTACCCTTTAAAGTTCATGCATTATTTAGAATGTAAAAAGAAACACTGCTGTCAATGATTGCTCTTTAGTCAAAAATCTAGTCTAAGATCTTTTAAAAATAGCAAATGACAAGGAACAGGGCAATGAGGGAACTGGATAGTCAGAAGTGGTTTTTATAAGCAGATTTTCATACTCATTTATTCTCCAATTTATAACAATTAAGCTGTTTATAACCCTCGAATATGTTATTCTTAATTGATCCATTTAAAATGACTAAACAAAACCACTTACCATCATACACAAAACTTTCTCTATTTCCTTTAAAATTGTTACATTACGCTAGGTGATGTAACCTATAAAGCGAGGGTAGGCCCAAAGGAAAGAAATGGCAAAGTTCTGGCCATTAAATCTGGAAATTGTACAAATGCAGTTTGGGTGTAAATCACTTGCTATGACATATCAACATATATTATAAATTATCAGAACTCCTGATCTTCCCTCAGAAGCATATTTGTAAATTCTTTCTGTCTGAACACCACAAAAAAAATGAAAACAGAATCAGTTGTATAATCTGAGTTACCATCAAGTAACAAAAAATACACTTAACTCCAATTCTTCAATGATGTAAATATCCACAGCCTATAATAAAGATATTTACTGACTTTGGTCTAAAGCAGCATGTTTAAAAATTAATAATTCACTAATTAAGCTTTCTTAGATAATTTTATTTACCCATGTCCACCTTTTTCAGACTATTCTTAGGAAAGCCGTCAGTCACCCCAAATGTAATCATGATAAGAAGTGTCTGACACACGCACTCTGCTGCTGTCCCTTTCCGTAAGTTTGGTAAGGAAAGGTTAGAAAGTATTCTTCTGTAATGTTTTTTTATGCCTGAAACACATTAGGAAGCAAGAGTTCTTGTAAATAGTAATACTATTTACTGTGTTACAATACCATCTTAATATATCACATCTTAATAGACAACAGAAAAAACTTCAAAATACCCCCAAATCACTGAATTTTAAAACATTGAACCAAAGGAAAAACAATCAAAGTACAAGTCATTTTCTTTGCTACCTAAGAAGCACGAATATTTCAGAACATTTACAACAAATTATATATAATGAAACCTCAATAAATGCATCAGACACCTTCTCTTACCTACACAGTATTTCTCTATTTTTCTGCTCTGCCCCAGACAGTTCAAAAAACCACAAAAAGGCAGGGAAGATCCCTGTCCAAGCCAAGAATATGAACCTTAGGGCGTCTAGACCAATGAAAGCAATCTCACAGCCTTGGCAAATGAGCAGTCTGGAGGGTCTGCATGACTAAGTTCTAGCCAACAAGAGAAAAACCACAGCCTGTAAGATGAAAACATGGGAAGGTATTTTCTTTTTATTTAAGAGTACAAATATACTCTGCAGACATCTCTTGTGTCCCCTGGCCCTTGTTCCTATTTCTTGCACAGAACAGAAAAGGGAAATCCCAACTATGAGACATCAACAAGCATAAGACAAAAACTAATACATTAAGGAGGGAAAAGCAAAAAGACTAAGAGCCTGGGTTCATGGTAGCACTGGGGACCCGGCCTCGAATTGACTACCTGTCAACATTAAAGTTAAAACACACACAACTGG
Organism: Dinomys branickii; assembly: GCA_004027595.1. Taxonomy (NCBI): domain Eukaryota; kingdom Metazoa; phylum Chordata; class Mammalia; order Rodentia; family Dinomyidae; genus Dinomys; species Dinomys branickii. The sequence continues at coordinate 16,566 of PVLD010021300.1, read as the reverse complement.
GAAAGATGTGTGAGGTCCAAGCTGTTTGGAACCCAAAATATTTAGAAGTGATAAACCACACAAGGTAACTCAGAAAGTACACCAAATTCTCATGCAATCTATTCAGAAATGTAAAAGTTAAAATGAAAGAACCAAAAACTCAAATTAAAAGACACAATGTTATAAAGATGCCAATGCCTCTAAGTCAATCAATAGATTCGAAGTAATCCATTCATAATATGAGCCATTTTGTATGTATGTTTATGTGTATGTGATTTAGTATATTGATTCATATGATTTACATGGTAATGCAGAAAGATCAACGATGATAAAGACAATCTTGAAGAACAGATTTAGAGAATTTTCATTGCCAAGTAAAAAGACTACAAAGCTAGAGTAATTAAAATAGTGCAGTAAGGATACATAGACAAGAGACAGTGAAACAAAGTCTCTACTCGCTAAAGCAAACAGAAAGTATCCTACACACAAAGCCATTTAATTGATGACAAATGTAACATTGCACTGCTTTGGAGGAAGGATAATTACATTAATAATGATGCCATATCAAATCAACATCTACAGAAAAATACACTATGACCCTACCTTCTAATAAACATAAAAACCAACTCTAGATACATTGCTTACCTGTCAAATGTTCTACTTATCATCACAATTTTGAAAAAAATTTTTGAAAAAAAAAAAGATATTCTGATGAAAAAACCAAGAGTCCTTAGAAACAATGTATTAGAAGATAATGCAATAGGAAAGTTAGAAGACCAACTGAAAAAAACCTACAGAATGAAAAGGAGAAAAAAAAAGTAATAGAGAAAATCAGAAGAGAAATCTAAGAGACTTAGCATCCAAATACAAGTAGGTCATTCATTCATTCATGCAGTACTTATATGAACTTCCTACTCTGTAGAAACATTGTTTTATGCACAGTTGGGATAGTTAATGAATAAAACACCCTCTACCTTTGAAGCTTACATGCTAGCAGAGTTTCAAAACACTGAAGAGAAACAAAAGTGAGAATAAATAATTATATGTATTTCTGAGGGAAAAAAGAAACCGTTTCCAGATGAAAGAGTGCATCAAGACCCAGCCCCATGCCACATTAATGCATCCTAAGGCAAACTTCTAAACCACCAAAAGTGAAGTGGTCTAAAAGTTTTCCAACATGGAAAAGCCACATACAAAGTATAAGAATCAAATTATCACTTCACATCTTAAGACAGTGTTATGGTTTGTGTCTGCATGTCCCCCCAAATCCTCATGCAGTTATGGGGTGGCTTTTAGAGCTTATGACTGATCCATGATCCAATGCTGGGATTATGGGTGTGAGAGCTATACCCACCCTAGGGAGGATAGTTTGCTGAAATTATGGGTGTGAGAACTATACCCACCTTAGGACAGATAGTTCGTATATATAAGAGAGAGAAAGAGGCTGCTGGCTGCCATTCCTCCCTTCTTGTGCTTTTTGCTTTGCTGTGTACCGTTGCCATAAACATTTGCCCTCTGCCATGTGCCACTGTGCCTCAGAACCAGCCAAGTATGGACTGAAACCTCCACAAACTGTAAGCTACATAAATCTTTCCTTCCTTCATTTTGGATGTTGGGTATTTTGTCTCAGCAACAAGAGAAAAGTAACCAAGGCAGACAATCACTAAAGGCTGTGAGGCAATGGACAACACTTTGAAAATTCTGAAGGAAAATGTTTTCAGGTAAGAACTGTAAACCTACACAAATGTAAGAGTAAAATAAAGATACTTTCAAAGATCAAAAGTGTCTAAAAATTTTCTCAAAAACTCCCATGGGGTGGGCACAAACAAGAAGTAAAACCAGAAAGAAGCAGACAAGGATCCAGGGAATTAGAGACACCATAGGAGACAGGTGAAGGGGACCGGAGGAATGGCAGTGACAGAAAGTTCCATGATAAGAAAGGCCCCGGTTAACAGCAGGAATCCTTAGAGAAAGATCTTCAGATTATAAGGAAAGGAAAAAAAAAATAAAGGTAACAAGTCAACATGTTTGGCCATATTAAACTCAATTTCATAGAGTTTAAAGGTAAACTAATAGTAAATATTTGGAAAACGAACAAAAACTTGTAAAGAAACAACTATTGTCACAGTATACTGGACCATGCCTTGGGCCAGCTATGAGCAGTAATTAATAGTCATAAAGATGTAAGTACCAAACTTTACTTCAACCAAAAGCTGTGAGATTGAGAGGAGAAAAGAAAGGAAAGGGACAGTGTGTGTGGTACTGGGATCAGGCATAAGAATCAGTGAGACTAAAACCATATCCTGAAAAGGGATCTGTACAGGATGAACAAGTTTAGGATACTAGGACTGGAGGAAAATGTAATGGCAGGGTAACTTATGAGCTCCATCTAAAGTAAAAAGGCACACAAGGCCTGGCACTGCCTGACCTCCAAACTAGCCGTTTACCTACTAAAGTAGACTCGCTCCTCCACTGGACCAGCCCGGCAGCACCAGGAAGAAGATCTATTAACAATCTCCTGACAACAGCAATCAAAAAGCAGCACCCCTACTGCACTCAAGGTCATCAGGGGACAGAACTAATGAAGCATTTTCTGCATCCTAAGGAGGCATCAGCAAGGGTCAGTAGAAGGTTTAGAGAGAGATGAATGAGAGAGACCAAAACAGTAAGACAAAGGCTCTAAAACTTAAGAGGTCACTGGAACCATCAACAAAAGTAGACCAGGCCTTGAGTGTTAATCTAAACAGGATAAGAGTCAATGAAAATAAAACGTTTTCATAGGACCAAGGGTTTTCTAGCTTGATAGCCAAAATGTCCAAGGTATATTTTAAGCACGTTACCAAAATCCAGGAAAATCATAATGTGAAAAGAAACTAACAACTGTCACAAACATGAAGATGGCACATACATGCTGGAATGACCTGAAAAGGTTTTTGAAGCAACTACCATAAAGGTGCATCACCAAGCAATTACGTATTTTCACAGAATGAAATAAAAAAAGAAATTAGAAATATAAACAAATATCATTATTTTCTTTTATCTAAGAAACTTAAAATGTATGTGTGTATTTTTTGCCTATGTAATATAACCATTGTTGAAGTCCTACCATCTTGTTTAGTGAAGCTCTGTATCATTTCTAATTTTTTTAGTATTTTTTATTCTCTTTGGCATTTTGACATCTGGTAATCTGAGCAACTTTGTAGAAGACAACAATATGTAATATAACAGCCACTGTTAATTCCTATCATCTTGTTTTGAAATCCTGTATCATTTTTAGCTTTTGTGTTGTTTTTGTCTTTGTTATTTTGTTTTCTTCCCTTTAAAATAAAAATGTGTATGTAAGTGTATATATGATATGTATTACATATGTATATATTATGTATGTGTATATATTATATATATAAATGATGATAGAAAACTAGAGGGGGATAAAGGGACTGAATATGATTGAGATATACTACATACATATATGAATTCCTCCAAATGAACATCACTATTCTGTATTACCAACATGCGCGAATTTTCTTATAGCAGCGATTTGAAAGTCTGGGAAGACAAATGAATTATACTACAAAAAAGCAAGAAACACATTGTAGCAAAGAACTAGAAGTTGTAAAAAAGAAACCACAAGAAGTTACAGAAATAGAAATTACAGTAACAACAAAAAGCCTCACTGGAAGAGTGTAATAAGAAAATGTAGATAACAGGACTGATCCTTCAAAAGGGGATTTTCCAGCAAAGGTGGAGAAAAGTGATAGAACCTCAGGACCTATAGCACAACACCTCCCAGTTCAATGTTTGCATCACCAGAGTCCCAAATGGGAAGAGAAAGTAAGGATAAAAGAATATTGGAAAAAATAATGGCTAAACATTGCCTCAATTTCACCAGACAAAATTATAGTCAAGAAGCTAAGTGAAACCCAAACAGAATAAACCCAAAGAATTTTATATCAAAACAAATTAATGAAAAAGTTTAAAAAATTAAATTAGTTCAATGAGAGAATACTATCCTTATTTACACAGCAATAACAATTCAAATTATAGCAGATTTTTCAAGAAACCATGGAGGCTAGAAGATTTTGAAAACATTTTTTTAGTACTAAAAGAAAAGAGCTATCAACCATGAGCCTTAGATCAACTAAATTACCCTTGAGAAATAAGGAATAAAAATATTTAGAAACCAAAAAACTAAAAGAATCTGTAACTAGCAAATCTTTTCCAAAGACTGTCAATTTTTCATCAAATTGATTTATTATGATTCCTATTAAAATCAGGAATTGGCTTTTTTGTAAATATAGACAAGACCACTTAAGTATTTATATAAAAAGTTGAAGAATCTAGAGTAGTTAAAACAATCTTGATAAGAGGAATCACTGTGCAACATCAAGGTCTACTATATAGCTACAACAACCAGGACTGTATTGCACTAGTGGAAGAATAAACACAGGTCAACAAATAGGACAGAGATTCTAGAAATATACACATATATATATGACCATCTAAGTTTTGACAAAGATACAAAAAGACTTCAGTGAGTAAATAGCCTTTTTGACATAAAATGCCAAAGCAATCTGACATCCAGTGACCAAAACAATCTTGGTCTAAGTCTCACATCTTATAAAAACATGAACGCAGAAGGATCAAGGGGACTTAAGTGTAGAGATTAAAGTTGTCAGACATTTATAAAAGAGAAAAACATCTGCAGATACCAAGAGTTCTTAGATTTGACCCTAAAAGCAAAGTAAGTGTTAAACCTGATACATTGGGTCTAATTAAAATTTAAAATTTTTACCTTGTGGAAAAGACTCTATTAAGAGGATAAAAAGACAAGTCACAGATCAGGGAAACATATCTGCAACAAACATACATTTTTTTAACATATTTTTTCCCTGTTATTTTTGTTTTTTCAGACAATGGCTAGATGTGTAGTTCAGGCTGGTTGTCTTTGTTACTTTTCTCATTGCTGCAACACAGTAACTGACACCTAAAGTTACGGAAGGAGAGGTTTATTTCAGCTGACAGTGTGTAGAGGTTTAGTCCATAGTCAGCAAGTTCCAAAGCAGGGTAGTTTAACAGAGGGGCATCGCAGAGGAGAAACGTTCCATGGTGCGGCAAGCAGAAAGACAGCAAGCAGCCAAAGCGGTGAGCAGCAGCAACGGCCTCCCTGCCTTTTGTCCCTTCACGTTCCATCTAGGCTCCTGCCCACTGCTTGGCTCCACTCGTATCCAGGATGGTGCTGCCATTGTCCATAACTTTAATTCCAGTATCACATCCTTAATCTGCATTCACATACCCTAATCCACCTACCTTCAAAACTCTCCACCTATAGCCACATGAGGCTTTGAGAGAACATCTAGACACAAGCTGTAACACTAGCATTGAACTCACTATGTAGCCAATGCTGGCCTTGAACTTACTATGATCCTCCTGCCTCAGTCACCCAAGTGGCATTATAGGCACGTGCTACCGTGCCTGGTGTTAAAACCCACATATTAAACAAAGAACAAATACTACAAAATACATAGAGAACTTTCAAAACTCAACAGTAAAAAAAAAAAAATACATGTATGTGGAACAAATGACCTGAACAGAACTCAAGTGCTGCTATGAAAAATATGTTGGGCATCACTGACCATTAGAGAAATTCAAATTAAAATAAAACGAAGATTCTACCCCAGAAAGAATACTCATCATCAAGAAGTCAGATAATAACAAATGCTGGTGAGGCAACAGGAAAGAAAAGAACTCTTCTACATTGCTGAGGGGAATAGCACAACCAGCACAACCACTCATGGAAATCAGTATGATGATTCCTCAAAAAACTAAAAGTAGAAATTCCATTTGACCCAGTTATTCCCCTTCTAGATATCTTCCCAAAAGAGTTCAAGATATCATATTACATGATAAAAGCACACCATGTTTATAGCAGCACAATCCATAACAGCTAAATATCAGAATGGCCTATAGCCCCATTGTTAGATGAATGAATACTGAAAGTGTGGTATCTATACACAGTGGAGTACTACTCTGCTGTAAAGAGAGAGAAACTCGAGTCATTGTAAGAAAATGGATTTCCCTTGAAACCATAATATTAAGTGAAATAAACTAGACACATAACCTTAAATATTGCATGGTTTCACTTGTGTGAGAAACACAAAAATATAAAGAGCCAAATAAAAGAGAGAATAGAAATTGGGGAGATAGACCTTATCCAAATGGGAAGGGAACCAAGCAATGGAGGGAGGGAGAAGGGAGAGCAAATGGACATAAAAAAATTAAGATTAGTTATGTGTATGTACCAACTCACAATGAATGTAATCATTGTGTACCATAAGCATTACTAATTAAAATTAAAACTGAAAACAGAATCAAAAAATTTAAAAGAGCTACTAGAAAAATGCAAATTAAAATCACAACCAGGTATTACTACACACCTGTAAGAAGTCTAAAATGAAAAATGGTAACAAAATGTTGTCAAGGACACAGAGAAACTGCACTACTCAAACATTTGCTGGTGAATTAATGAAAAGGTACAGCTACTCTGGAAAACAGTTTGGCAGTTTCTTATCAAAATGGACATGCAATTACTACACAATCCAGCAATTGTATCCTTGGGTATTTATCCCAGACAAATGAAAACTTATGTCCAGGCAAAAATCTGCACATAAATGTTCACAGAAGCTTTATTGATGATAACCAAAAACTGGAAATACTAGGATGTCTTCCCATGGACAAATACATAAAGCACAGTATATCCGTGTTGTGGAACATTCCTCAGCAATAAAAATGTGTTGATAAACACAACTTCGGTGACTTCTAAGGGAGATACAAGGGTTGAAAAAGCAAACCCTAAAATGTTATGTGCTATTAAATTTTTGAAGTGACAAAATTGAAGAAGCACAAACAGATACACTAGTGCAATGGATTAGAGGTTGGGGATCCACTGTCATTGGTTTGCAAGTGCTACACAAGTGACCCTTATGTAATGGAACTATTCTGTATGATGGTGTACATGAAACCAATTCCTGAGGTGAAACTACAGAGTTAAATGGGCATCAGTACATGCACAAACAAGTAAGTCCAAATGGGAAAACATGAAAAAAATCTAAACACATTTATTGACAAAATAAAAGGTCATTTTTAAAGGGAAAGCTAAAATAAAATCCCCAAAATGTAATATTAAAGTGAACAATAATGATAACAATATGCAATATAGAAGCCATTGCTAATTTCCTATCATCTCGTGTTGAAATTCTGTACCATTTGTATTGTTTTTTTCTCTTTAAAAAAAATTCTACAAAAAAAATGAAACTCCAGGAACTGAGTTAAGTTTTAGATCTAGGTATATTAATTTTATTTGCAGACCTCATTTTCCTGCATGTATATTGTATTTATGTATTCTTATTGGATGGTGTCTCTTGGCAGAGGAGGTGAAGATAAAGAAATACAGTAAAACCTTAGATTGTGAGTAACTTGCTCTGCAAGTGTTCCACAAGATAAAAAATTCTAATAACTTTTACCTTGATAAACAAGTGATATCTTGCAATACAAATAGTATGTCGTGCCAAATGTCACATGATCACCACTGAGCCCTCTGCAGGCCTATGGATGATTACCTCCCAACAGCAAGAGGCTGGGGAGGAGATCTCATCTGCGGAGAAGGAGAAAAATGCAGAGGAGGTCTTCACTTTAAATGAGATTATGTTAAAAAAATTTTAATTAAAAAAACAACATTATGGAGATGTGTCAAATGTGGGAAACAGTGCAAAATTTTATAGGAAAACACCACCAGAATAAGGCTTCAGCTGTGACAGCTATGAATCTGTTCAGCAACAATGCAATGTCACATTTCCACAAAATCCTCAAAAGGAGGTAAAAGCAAGTGTCACTGGATAGGTTCCTTGATAAAGTTACACAAAAAGAAAAAGAGTCTACTGAGCCAATAGAAAGCAATGACTCTATCAGTAATAGTGAAGTAATAGTCCTTCACAAGAACCCTCCCCTCTCCTCTCTGTTACACCAGCCAACAAAGTTTTCAAAGGTTAAGTACAGGTTAATTTGTTTATTTTTCTTTTAATTTTCTTCTTTATTATTTTGTATGATACTGCAATGTTGTGATAATTTTATAGGAATATTTTTGTGGAATGAGTCATCTGAGTTTCCATTATTTCTCAAGGGGAAATTCACTTTAATATACCAGTGCTTTGGATTATAAGCAAATTTCCAGAACAAATTATGCTCTCAAACCAAGGTTTTACTGCATTGTCCAAATGTCAGTCTAAAATTGAAATGCTAGGTGTCAATCCACACCGACTGCAGGTCACACAATACAAGCAGCCTCACCTACCAAACCAATACTGTCAACATGGAGAGAGGTAACAACCTGTAACAGAATTACCTAGGCGCTCACCAAATAATGCACATTCCTGGGCCCACTTAATGCTACAGTATCTGTTTCCTACAGCTACAATACCAAAAGATTTTAAAAATTAACAATTTCTCTAATGTAGCATTTTAGTAGAAACAGATTTATAACTGCTTGCAGTTTTGCATTTTTGATATAATAATCATTAGATTAACTTTATTCCTGAGATGTTTATGATAGGAATTTCCTTATAATTTAGAAGTGAATTAATAAATCTCCATTACTAATGTGAGGGACATCACTCATTACTTGTCAGTCTCTATTATCAATCACTTGCTTTTAAACGGTGACAGAAAAAAACCAAATGCTTAGCAAAGGCTATAAATACAGCATCATCTACCATCATCCCAAGTCCTTAAGGAAGCAAACATTTACCCAGAGATTAGATGAAATTCTCTATTCCATGGAGAGAAGTGACATAACAAATGTCTCAAATGTGCTGAACAAATAACAGACAAAAATGATCATAACTTAGTTATTTTAATCATGGAAGTCAGTTTAATCCTTGAAAAGTTTACAGATTTTAACTCAATAAAAAGCTCACTCTTCTGTTCCTGGTTTTAAAGTACAAGTTTATGCACTTCAGTGGTTTTTAACAAATTATTTTTTCTTCATACAAAGTAATCAATATAACAGATAAGCAGGGAAACCTATTTTCTTGGCAACTTCCCAGAGCAATACCTTTAGGTGTGCCTCTAATTTTCTCCCTTACTATGCTGGTTTGGCCATACACAGTTGGCTTTATATGTTTATGTTAGTTGAAGGGGGAAAAAAATGTGAGCATTTTTAAGTGAAACAAAATGGATAGTGATCAGGCAGGACAGAATTCCCAGTGGCTGACAGAGCTGTTTAATTTCATATGTGCGTTGTTAACCAAATATTTACTGTAGTTTAAATTTCAGTAAGTTACTCACTCCTATGTTAAACATAAATTCTCAGCATGAAAATGTCTTACAGAGTGAAAGATAATGGAAATGAAATGCAATCTACTTTATTCTGATTCCACTGGGAATCTGCTGACAAGGCTCGCAACCACAGTCGTCTACAAACATCCTTGTAAGGTGGCATGCCTCCCTGCCCCAAGATCTGTGACAGTGAAACTTTTAGCAACCAAGTACCCAAACTGCAACCAAAAACCCACTTAGTTTTCGCAAACTGCCATCCCTGCAATTAGACCTGAATACTGAGGTTTTAGTTTAGAAAAAACAATTCATAGATTAATATCTTTTGTCTTAAAAGAAAAACACAGTAACACGCATGCTGCTGGTTCAACACCACTGCCCTAGAGTCTCTGGCTATTCATCTCTCCTCTCCCGTTTCCCAGAAGATACTCCTTCATACAAACAAAGCAGCCCTGCAGCTATCCTTGGTCTTGCCCTGTCTACTCACCCTGCACAACCCAAACTTGCCCATGTCTCATACCCTAAACTCTTCCTCTCTCTCCAGACCCAGTGGGAAAGGAGTCCCTGTTTTGTTTTGTTAGAGTTCCATGCTCCCTTGTTTGCCCCCTTTTTCTCCTCTGACATTTTCACCCCTTCTGTTCTGTTCTTTAGCCAGGACACTGTGCAATCCTTGATCATCTTAAACACTCTTCCCACAGCATCACTTCACAGCCTCCTAGCTACTGCAGGACTTGGCCCACCTGCTAACACAGAATTATCCACAATATACTGCTTGGCTCCACCTTGCCTCCCGTCCCCTGCCCATCCCTTAGAGCGACCATCCAGCAGTGCCTCTCAGAAACTTGTTCTTGCCTACATCACTGATAGCCTCTTTATTGCTGAATCCAGTAGACACTTTTGAGGACAAGCTGCCATGACCCCCTGTGCCATCTGATAAGAACTACTGCTTCCCTTATGAAACCTTTGCTTAGGCTTCTACAAAACCCTGTTCCCCTGTTCTTCTTACTCCTCAGCCATTTTCTTCTCAGTTGCCTTCTTGAGAATTTTTCCTATACCATAAATGTCTCTACCTTCAGCCTTTGTCTTTATTCATGCAAACATCTAATTTCATATATCTCATGATTTAAGCCATCCCTACCTAATGTTGATAACTTCTCAATCTCCAATGCTCTTATATGCTAAAATAACATAAATTTGGCTCCCCAAGAAGGTATGTTCATTTCTCTGGATGCAACTAGAGACCATGCTCATAAGTGAAATAAATTGGACCCACATGTGTAAACATTGTATTGTGTCCCTAATGTAATAACTGAAAGAGTAAACAAAACCCAAAATGTACAACAGATATTATGAAAAGGAAAGAAATTACTCAAAGGGAAGGAACAACTGGGATGAGGACAAGAAGAAAAAGAAAGAAAGAAGGAAAGGAATAGATAGATAGGGTAACTGTACTGCTAATGTCTAATGGTTTATTGAAAGGAACAGTTAATGTTTAATTTTTTTACCAATTCTGCATCCTTACTTATGATAATCTGAACAACTAATCTGAAGTCAACAATATGCAATATAACAACCATTAGTGAATTCCTACCATTTTGTCCAGTGAAACTCTATCATTTCCAATGTTTTCTTTTTATTCTCTTTATTTGTTTGATCAGTCTTGCATTCTTACATCTGGTAAGCTGAGCAACTTTGTTGAAGATAACAATATGCGATATAACAACCACTGTTAATTCTATCATTTTGTTTTGAAACCCTGTATCATTTTTATTATTTTTGCTTTGTTTTGTTTTTGCCTATGTTGTTGGTATTTTACTATTGTTCTTTTTCTATTCTCTTTAAAATAAAATATTGTATTTCTGTAAGGCAAAAAAAAAAAGGTATCTTCATTTCTCCACACAAGTTCATAAAGGCCTCAACATGGGTAACTCTATGAAGGACTCAATATGGGTAACTCCCAAATAGAACTCCTGCCATTCCCAAATTCATTCCTCCTCTGGTTTTCATTAATCAAATCCCCAAATACCCACTTGTTATAAATCAGAAATCTGGGCATCATACTAGACCCTTTTCTTCCTTTCTATGTCTAATAATGCTGCTTCTTAAAATCCCCCTCAAGCCATTCCACTTTATCTGTCCAAAATATTTCTCTTAGGTGATTCTGCTACCATCTTGCCAGTCCTCATGACCCTGAACCTGGCACAGCACATCACTGAGCTTCACTCTATCTCCAGAGAACTCTTTCTCAACAGCAGAGTTGAAGAGACCAGTCCTCTGCCTGACGACCTTCTCCAGGATAAAACCAGTCTCTTCAGCTTTGCTTAGCAGGCTTCCTCACTACTACAAAACTCTGTGTCTCTCACACTGTTAAGTGTACACATGCAAATGACCCAAGTATCTAAACCATGAACCTGATCCTCACTACCCACAGTACAGTCAGCTCTTTTCCAATTACTATCCGCTCCTAGTTGATAGCTTCTCTCCCTCTAATACTCCTTATCCCTTCTGCCTGGTTAATTTCTCCCTTACTTTTGAGCTCACTCCTAAAGTCACCATGCCCAGGAAGTCTTATCAATGCTGGACAGCCAATCCAATTTGTTTCCCTCCTATATACTCTCACAGCACCCTTGCCGTCTTCTGTTACTACACAACATTGCAATGATAGAACCCACTTGCCCACTAGCTTGCAAGCTCAGGGAAGGTAAAGACTATGCCCTTTATCTTCCTTCCCCAGAGCCTCAGAAAATACCTAAAGAATAGCTGAGACCTGCAAAATATCATTGAATAAACGAATGAATGAACAAGCTAGTTACAAAAGCATCCTCTTGGGCTTAGTACCTTTTAAGTTTAAATACTGGATATCTACTACTAATAATTCATCATAATGAAATGCAGTTCTGTGAGAATAGTTACCTGCTGTAACTATCCATAAGACAGTACCTAATATTATCCCACTCCTAGGAATGTAGCATGCTGTATTTGCTCATGCTCTTACTGCTGGATAATCAAGTTGTTCAGAAAAGAGTTCTTTGTATAAAAGGATCGATCTTTATTGTGATGCAGTATGTAACCAAATCTTTTCAAATCTTAACTGATGTAATACTTTAGCTACCATTCTACTAAACATATTGAAGTTGTTTTGCCTCTTCTGGTACTTGTATGACAGCAGATAAATCCAGTCACCTTTCCCCAAGATGATTTTTGACAGCATGATATTGTATTACCAAGTCCACGGACTTATTTCCACAATGAATGCAAGTAAGATATACTTGAATTTTATCTCTCCTGTGCAGAGTATACTTTAAAAAAGGAACCTAAAATAATACCATGAAGATGACAGTTCATGTTAGGGACCACGACGAAGCAGCTCTGAGCAGGATTTAATATTAACCAATTGGATTTTTATATTTACTTGGGAGTTGTCCGAAGCTTAGGCACCTTGTTGGCAGATAGGCAGCTGATTCATAGTAAATCAACCTCTATGGGTCGCTGGTTACTGCTGTGGCCTGTATTGGCCTGTGACACCTCAAAGACAAGGTGACCACAGCTGAGGATGTCTGGCTCCTACTGCTATAAACTTTAAGGAAACTATGGCTTGCAGCCCTGCTGTGAAGTCCTTCCCGGAGATAACATAGCTCTCCTAAATTAACATAATAGTATTTGGAGGAATCCTTGAAAGGATTCCCAAGTCCTGCCCAGATTCCTACATTTTCTTCAGTATTCCCCCTCCCTTATTTAAAAACCTAATAAAAATGGGTGACCAAAAAAAGTCTTTGGCTAGTTCAGAAAATATAGAAGCTGAAAAGAAATTAGTCCCTCCTAAAATCATATTCCATTGTCTCATTTTTTTTTACGCCTTTGTCCGTCCACTCACTCTCGAGATTGTGGGCCTGATCAGCCTACAATAACTTAGGGTTTTTTAACCCAGTCTTCAATAGTTCGCCCTCAAAGTTCTCCATGTGTAGAGCTTTGAGGTCCTCCCAGTGCCATATAACAGCACACAATCTTACTTGGAGTGTTCTTCTGTGAAGGAAGGAAGAAGTCTTTTATGGCCCTAATTTTTCATGTGTCTGAACAGAAAAGAAGTCTTGCTGTCTTATACTTCATGCATGCCTTTCTTCATGGTGCTTGCACATTATTGTTTTTGTAGAATTGAATAAATACCCCAAATGTCCCCCTTCCTATACAGACTTTTAAAATTGTTAAGTTATATCCTGATTATTGGATTTGTTCACAGAAATAATCTTTCCTGTGCTTGCAATTTTAGTCAGCAACAATAAAAAGTATCAGGTAGCATTTGACATTTTGAGCAAAGAGAAATAACCTTTCCAATTTACTAAATCCAGCTTTTAAAAAGTCATTACCTTACTGAAAATGGGTTAAGCTGAGGAACAAATGTTATCATTTAAATATTTCTTTAAAAATACTGATGGCATTTAAATTCAGATGGGGAAGGATGGTCTGTTTAGTAAATGGCAATATCATAATAAATGAATAGGTATCCAGAAAAAGGCAAACTGTAACTTCTCTATCTCACCATATATAAAGGTAAATTCAAGATGAATTTAAAATTTCCATATAAAATTAAGATAATAACATTCACCATAGGAAAACTCAGAAGAATGCTATAGAGGAAAAATTGGAACTGGGCCTGAAAAAGATGGAAAATGTGATTATCTACCTTTTTTATTTATTCTACATCAACAAATATCCTAAACAACTAAAAAAATCTACAGATTGAGAAAAGTATTTGTCAAATATCAGAGATACTCCTAATGTAGAAAATACATAAATAAAAGAACTCAACAAAATACTGGGCAAATAATATACAGTATAAATTCACAGAAGACAAAACAGAAATGGTCAATAAATATGAAAAAATGTTCAACTTTACAATATTCAGTAAATATAACTTTAATGAGTTAATCAATGAGATAATTTTTCACCCATCATGTTAGCATAAATTAGTGACAGTAACTAGTGCTGTAAAACAGGTAAGAAAAATAAAACCTTTCATATGATACTTTCAGGAATATGAATAGCAGTAAACATTTGGGAAAGAAATCTAGCAAATACACACAAAATTAAGTATACATATCTTTTGACCTAATACTCCCAATATCAGAAATCTACTCTTTAAAAACAAAAGCACAGCTGTATAGGAATAAAATATTGTTATGTTTTATATCTAGATGTTCCCCCAAATCCTTATCGATCATGTAGGCCCAGGCCCAGCTTTTGGGAGATGATTACCTCATCAGTGGACTAGCCCCCAATAAGCCTACATCTGGGTGTGATGTTGAAAGGTAAAGCCTGCTCAGAAGAGGCGGGTCACTGTGGGTGTGAGGTGGAATGATATTTCCCTTCCCAACTCCTCCCTTGATTTCTCTCTTCCTCCTCCCAACTTTAGGAGGTTATTCAACTTTCTACAACTGTAGGAAAGCAAAGTACAAATACTTTAGAATTATATACATCTACCTTCACACCATAACCTCAACATTTCTTAATTTTGTTCCTGAGCCTCCGATTTTTCATCCATAAACAGACCAAATACAACCTAATATGTACACTTTTATGAATATTAGAGATAGGCCACATCATGCCAAGCATATAGCAGTGCTCAATGAATTACAGTAATTAATATAATTTAAAAATTTAAACTTTATACCAAGGCTTTAAAATTCAAAAAGCAAAACAAAATACAAACACTCATAAAACAAATACAAGTAAAACTAGCTCAGCATTACTTTCACCTAAAAGAAATATAGTCACCAAAAAGGTCTCTCTAACATCTGAATCCACACCAAAACTGAGAAGATATATTTCTCCCTATTTCTTCTGTTAATTGAGGCTAAAATCTCCATACATTGCAAATACCAAGATAGAGAAGAACAGAAGAAGCAAAATTATAGGTAAACCTACAGATGCTCAAGTTTTCTAAAGTCTACTTTACAGTTGAAATTAAAAAATATAGCATTATCTGGTGTGGTATTAATGTATGTAGAAGAAATGTTTAAGGCAAATATCACAAAGGAAAGCAAGGAGTTTCCAGGAAGGTGACACACAACTACACAAACAGTACTATGTTAGTGCCCTGATTTGGATGTCTACGCAGTTACATGAGCAGCTCCCACTGAGCAACCAATAGGAGCATGGGATCATCTTACACCACCTTTGCTACTTTCTATAAAACTTAAAATCACATCAAAAGAAAAAATTGAAAGGTGTGCTTCCTAACTTCAACCAAATGAATAAATCATCCCGCAAGACTACAGTTTGCCCTTAAGCTTTTCAGGAGGGAGGAAATGTAATTTCCTTTTAAAGCCTACACTGATTTAACCTCATCATGCTGAAAGTCAATATATTCTGTTGTTCCAACTACCTACTCTCCACTTACTCTTGGGCCCATTCTATGTTGATCTACTTCTACAGACATCTAAAATTATACCCAAATGCATAAATTTCATCTGATTATATCTCTGTTACCAGAATTTTGAAATTTTAATAAAGTCAGTAATTTGAGTATAAATGTAACTTGTAGACTTTTAGTATAAATTCGTTCTCTTCAGAGCAATACATTTTATAGTGTTTTATGTGACCTAATGTATTTCTTTCCATATCAAATGTACTAAAACATGTACTAAAGCATCCTGCATCTGAAAGTACTCACAAATATGCATACTAATTCCAGTGATGTTAGGAACATTTTACACGCAGAACATTTTTTTTTTTTTTATTTTAGAAACATAAAAGTACAAAAACATATTCACAAACAGATACCCATTATCATAGAAAATAGTACAATCACAACTAATCTATAGACAAGGTGATATGGTCTCAACAGTAGTTGTTGCTTTATCCATTGATATCTTCGAATTGTAGATGTATGGACCCATATACAGACATGTAAATTTACTCAGACTGTTGATCCTCTCAACAACAGAAAAAAAAAAAAAACACAAGAACCAAAAATCCAAAGACAAGAAAGAAAACAGGCATACATCAACAACAGCAACAACATCAACAACAGAAAAAAAACACCGCTTGTTGCTGCTTTACAAATTGATATCTTCGAAGTGTGTGTTCAGGCTAACACATACAGATATACACTATTAATCTAATATCCTGTCATCGATTATTGCTTAGCATTAAGTGATATAATACAATAGCAGAACCATGCTAGCCCTCCTGCACATATGTATATTCATATATATTCCTCTATACTTACATACATACATTTTTGTCTTTTTCTTTTCTCCT
>PVLD010021299.1:0-31792 GCA_004027595.1 Dinomys branickii | reverse complement strand
TTTTTTTTTTCTGTTGTTGAGAGGATCAACTGTCTGACTAAATTTGCATGTCTGTATATGGGTCCATACATCTACAATTCGAAGATATCAATGGATAAAGCAACAACAACTGTTGAGACCATATCAACTTGTCTATAGATTAGTTGTGATTGTACTATTTTCTATGATAATGGGTGTCTGTTTGTCAATATGTTTTTGTACTTTTATGTTTCTAAAATAAAAAAAAAAACAATTACTCAGCCCTATTGTACAGAATAAAAAGCAGCTATAGAAAATATACCAATGGGAATGATGTCAGTTAAGTTCAACAGCTGTAATTTCAGGACTTTGTGCCACATCTCTGAGGTCCAAGCTCCTTGGGAGGCTGAGTCAGGAGGATTATTTGTGACTATGAGTTTAAGGCTAATCTGGGTAATTTAGCAAGGCCCCATTCCCCCAAAATATAAATAAAACAAAAACCCTATATGACCAGTGTGCATCAGGGGCTTCATGATAGTCTTTTAGTCCTTTTCAGATGACTAGGAAAAATACCCTAATCTCACAACTGAAAGGAGGCAAAGTCTATTTTGACTCACTGTTTTCGTGGGTTAAATTCATAGTCACCAAGTCCAAGGCAGAAATTTCATGGTGGAAGGCCTGGTGAAGGAGAAATGCTCCCATCATAGTGGTTCAGAAGCATAGACAGGGAGGGCCTGGGGAAAGGAATACTCTCTTCTAGGTAACATTCCAGTGACCCACCTGTTCCCATGGGGCCCCACCTCCTAACAGCACAGCCAGCAATGCGCTCATCATGGGATAAATGCACTAAATGTACCCCATGATCCAATCACCTTTCAAAATCCCACCTCTGAATATAAACATTTGTGGGGGCATTTTAGATCTAAACCATCATAAATAGCAAGGTTTTGTGAGTTAAAGTGAAAGACAAATTTCTCTACTGACTACACAAAATGAGACTTCAGTTAGATTTGGGTATTTTCAAACAAGATTCCTGTAATCTATATATGACTGTTCCCTACGAGCTGTGTAACTATTGCTAAGTGAGTGCTAAGTCATATTATAATTGACTCGATTAAATTTGCTTCAATAAAGTACAATCTTTCTGGTAGCTTGGCTTGATCTAGGAAAAATGTCTGAAATAAATACAACATGAATAGAACATTTTCAAGGGACTACTCATTAATGTTCATTTCTCGTGTTTCTTTCAAACTTTTGATTTAAGCAACATAGGCAGCTAATATCTGGCGTGAAGTCTCTGAGTACAGATATTCCATGCATCATTGTAACACAGATTTACAAAACCCTTCTGGGTAGAATGAACTGACCTACATCAGAGAAAATTAAAGAAACTCACCAAGATACATACCTCCTTCTTATCTTTTATTGCAAAAGGGAGAAGGGGAGCTGAAGGTGACTGAAGCGACTCCAAATTTTAATTGGAAGAAACGTTGGAGCTAGACCGTACTTCTTCCTCTCAGATTGAGGCTCTTTTAGCTAGGTATATAAGTGGCCCTCTAACTGTCCTGGGGCTTCACCAGAAAGAGTAAAACATCAACATTCAAAAACTGGAGTTATTTACACAAGCCTTACTGCTGTCCATTTTGCACTTTTTTTTCTTAACTCTCCCATTCTTTTAACTATGGCCTTAAGCAAGATTTTTTATGTTTATAAATCCCAGTTTCCCATTTCTTCACAGATACTAGGACCCATTAGGTAGGGCTATTCTTAATCATTCCCAATGGCAGCACCATATTGCAGTGACTAAACACATGTCATTATTTGACAATTAAAAATAACATTGAGAACAACATGTGAAAAAAATGCTAAAGATGATAAGATATATAAAATGCTGGCACAATTTTCAGCATATAGCAACTGCTCAACAAAATATAGCTATTATTCTTAACATTAGTAGTAGCTTTACTGTGTTCTTTCTTGTAGAATTGCATGTATTCCACCTGGTTAGATAGCTAAATTCAAAAAGAAAAAGAAAAATGATAAATATCAGTTAGTATATGGTACAACTAAAACTCTTCTACACTTTTGGGGAAAACAAAGTGATGAAACCACTATGGAATACAGTGTAATGTTCTTCAAACACTTAAAAATAGAACTACCCTAGGATCCAGCAACCTGACTTTTGGATTTCTTATAGCCAAACAAATTTAAATCAAGTCCTATGGAGATGACAGCATCACATATCCATGGCAGCATTATTCAGAGGCAGATAAAACAACCCAAATGTCCTTCAATGGGTAAATGACCTAAGTAGTGGGGTGCTTGCATCCAGTGGAAAATTCTTGAGCCTTTTAAAAAGGAAAGCATGCTTACCATCTGCAACTACATGGATGAACCTAGAGGGTGTGATATTGAGTAAAAGAAGCCAGCCACAGAAGGACAAATTCTTCATTATTTTACTCAACAAGGTATCAAAAACAGATTCAAAAGCAGGGAAGAAAACGATGATGCTGGATTTGGGGGAGGGAAAAGTGGAGAGAAATGACTCAGTGGGTATAAAGATTTAATTGTACAAAATGAAAAAGCTTTAAAGAGCTGTTGTACCAAGTCAAACCTATAGGTAACCACACAATATGATGAATTAATATTGTTGTTTAAAGAATAGATCCATATTAGGGTTTGCATCACCAAATCAACACAAATTCAAAGACACCAGGGAAGTGTGAGCAGATCATAGCTATGTCCACTATCTTGATTGTGGTGATGATGTCACAGGTATTTCTGTATAGCAAACGCACCAAATTACATCCATTAAACATGTGGTATGTTGATGATGATTCAATAAAATTATGGTATGTTGATGGTCCAATCAAGCTGTTCTTTATTTTTATTTATTTATTTTTTATCTATTTTTTTAAGACAGTGTCTCGCTCGGCAGTTCAAGCTGGCCTTGAGCTCATTTTGTAGCCCAGGCTGGCCTCGAGCTCACGACGATCCTCCTGCCTCAACCTCTCGAGTGCTGGGATTACAGGTGTGAGCCACCATGCTCAGCAAAATTATTTTTTTGAATGCAATTCAGATGAAAACTTTTTGCAATTTACATGTCTGCCCCTCAAAAACAAGATTATTAGTCAAGTAGACAGATATTTTTGTATACTGGATCGTGAGTCTTTTTTTCACCTCAATAGTGAAGGTTCACTTCTATAAACACTTTCTCTCAAGGCAGACAATGCAGAGCACTCCAAAGTATTTCTCTCAGCGCTTTTTGCAAATAAATGAGCCATATTGACATGAAAATTTTCTTTTTTAAGTTTTTCAACTCAGCATCTATTACCAGGTTTAAATTCTCTCTGCACACACATACATTTGGACCCACATGCACACAGCTCACGGGCACTCACACACAGCGTTGAGGTCCAAGAAAAGATTCCAATTCCTTAAGTCCACTCTGCTTCACAGCAGGCAGCCCTGCCTTAGAGAGAAACATCTGTAGAACAGCTAATGGACATGGTCCGCTTCGTGGCCACCCAGGAGGTTAGAAGACTCTTCCATTTATTTTGCTTTATTCTTAGCTTTTTGTGAGTGTATCTATAAATGTTACATGAAGACTCTCCCAGAACAGAAACAAAGTGCTCCTGAGTTGCACACGAGTGGATTGTCACATTTTTCTTTGCCCCAACAATGCTTCCCGTATAAAATGAAATTGGATAGATATATAAAGTGAACTTTAAAAGATGTCTGCAAAACACCATTGTGTAGGGATAAGGTAAGAGCAGTCTTTCGTGTTCCTTCCCTCTTTTCATTTTTTGTCTTTTTTTCTTTCCTTATTTTTGGAAAAAGACAAGACATGGAGATTAAAGCTGGCCCTCTTCAAGATTTCTTAGCCTTCTAAAGATTTGCCTCTACCTGCTTTTTTAAATTATTGCACGGTTCTCTCCATGAAGTTGCCTGTCTCGCTGTGCTGAATCCCTTTCTGCTCCTTTGCTGTCCTAGGATATGACAAATTCATGTATTGTTTCTCCCTTTGACCCCAGTGTCACCTGAGTAGGTCCTGTGAATTTTTAACTGTGGCTTAGATTGTGCAAAGAGCCCCTGTGCAAGAACAAACCTAGCTATCTAGAAATGTGATACATCCAATAGCCTTTCTCTCTTCCAGTAAGAACATAGAGAACTTAACATTCAAAAGATTTAAGATGACTGTCCCAGAGTGCTGAGTGCACTAAAGTGCTAAGCATGTATAATTCAGATGTGGGCCCTTAGGCTTGTGCCTAAACTTCAGGAAACCATATCCTATACTTCCTGTAAGGGCTGAGGAGGCGAATGGGCCACAGGGAAACATACACCTAAATCACACTCCAGACTGCCCTCACCACCACCTCCAGGGCATTTCCCTAAGTCCGTTCACGTCACAATGAGCTGCATTATTGCTGTGTGTAGCCTGAGCTCAGGCAGGGATCGGACGGCTGGGTTCACAGGAGGTGTGGTGGGGCTTGGGCATGCAGGCGGTTGTATCTCCATGTGTGCAAGGCCCCTAGCACTGCAAGCTAGAGCCTTGGGTAGGAAGCTAAGGAGCATGAGCCTTAGCAGTGAGTTTCACTGAATCTAGCTCTGACTTTCTGTCTTATAGAGAAAGCATGTTTGTTAAGGTAAGCATCATGCAGTTTGCCGGTTTGATTTAGACACGTGGCTCTCCTTGTGTATTTTTCCTCTAGGCCTGTGCATGTTATGCCAGGGAAAGGACCAAATATGGATACGGAGCCTTCCTTGATTCTTTTTTTTTTTTTTTTTGTGGTACTGGGGATCGAACTCAGGACCCTGCGCTTGCGAGGCGATCGCTTATTCCACTGAGCTATATCCCCAGCCCCCTTCCTTGATTCTTTATGCCACCTCTGACCTCCCATCTAATTAGCTATAGACCATTCCTATTCTGTACGTCATTTAGTTGTGAGGCTGGAAAATTTAAGAACCAGCATCTCCATGACTAGATGATAAAATGTTTGAAGGCAGGCTCTATACACCAGGCTCATCTTTATGCCTTCATGGAAACTTATAATGTTGGATCTTGCAAATTCTAGGGTAATTAATATTTATTAAATTAATGAAAAACATCAATCTTTCAAAAAATAGATATTTTGGAGTGTACCAGGTATATGGTAATTGCCATTGCCAAGGATATTGGTTTATAGTAAACACATTCAAATTAATATAATAAAGAATGGAAAAAGACACCCAGGATCTTACAGGAATGAAGTATGACCAAGACATAGGTGCTAAAACTAAGCCTTTCAGAATGTGTCTGTCTTGTTTTCTCTAGAGTTATGCGGCGATTCTTTGCTGCTTCTCTCAGGAGCTTGTATTAGTTAACTTTTTATTGCTGGCACACAATGTTGGGAAGGTGCAACTTAAAAAGATATTTAATTCAGCTCATGGTTCAGGAGATTCGGTTCATGGTCAGCAGCAACAAGGCGTGAACATCATGGTGGGAAGATTGCACACGAAGATGCTTAGTTCACAGTGGCCAGAAAGCAGAAAGGGTGAGCAACACCACAGAGGAAGGATCAAGGGACAAAACATAGACCCCAAGCTTAGGCCTGTATGATTTTCCGAGACACACACACACCTATGTGCCCTTCAGTGGATCACAAAGCCAATAACGTTGCTATTGTCAAGCTTAACCTTCATAGAGACTGGTTTTCTCTGTCAACTAGGCTTGGGTTCCATCCATTCTGACTGAGTCTTGCCTGGTCTTGTGGTTTACTGGAATAGTGCCTTTATCGATCAACTTCTCCTGCAGAACAAGAATCAGTAGGAGATGCATATTGAAATTTACTGACAGAAATCCACATACCGCGTTATGAGGGCTGGCTAGATAAGTGCCAAATCTATCATGCAAGTTTTCTGGAAAGTTAGGCTGAAAATCTCAGGCACATGTTGAAACTGCTATTCAGAGATAGTATGTTCTTTTATTCAAGGAAACTTGCATTCTGCTCTCACCACTTTTCGACAGATTGAGTCTTACTCAATTTATCCAAGATTATATCTTTCTTAAGTCAACTGATTATGCATCGTAATTACTTCTACAAAATATCTACATAGCAATTTAGATCAGTGTTTGAATGAGAAACTCACAGAAGCCCAGCCTAGCTGACACAAGAGGAAAGATGTGACACTGTTTCTGGTATTCGTTCACTTGGCTATTTTGCTTAGTTTCCCACAGTTAGACAGCCCAATTTGTTTAGTGAAAGAAATGAAAATGAAAGACCACATGAGGGGTTATCAGTCAGCATTGAGGAAATAAAATGTAAAATGGCCAAGTGTGTAGATCTCCTCCCGCCAGACACCAGAATGGAGAGTCCTCTGGAAGCTGTGGGAAATGATTCTAGCAAAGAAGAGTCTTGTAGAATTTCAAATACATCCTCAGTTCTTTTCTTTAGAATGAGAGGAGTCAGGAAAGCGTCAGGTGAGGCAAAGAACTTTCTCAGATCTTCACTTTTGCACTGCAGAGTCTTACTTGAAAGTTTTTCTTATGGATGTAAACTTTACCTATGCACAAGGAAGCCCCAGATCAGAATTTTGCTTAATTATAAATGTACTAAAATACAGAGGCAACACAATAAAATTGAGCATGGCCATCATACTCATAAATTGGTTTAAATATAATAATAATAATAATAATAATAATAATAATACCTGAGTGACTTTTTCTCATCTCATCCATATGTGTGGCTGGCATAGCTCAATTTCATCAGTTTTTATCATTCAGAATTGCACTCATGTGCAGGTAAATACCATCTTGCTCTGATAATTCTATAAGTAAGTAACTTTGATGGAGAGGATAAAATTTGACACACTTACCAATAGTAGCTCTTCCCCTCGGTATATCCAATTAAAATTTCACCCTAAAGCAAGGGCTCACAGATCTTAGCAGACACAAACTGTCGTCAGGGGCTGTGGCTGAGCTAAATGCTAATCCTGGTTGGCTTCCTTCTGCCCATGAAATGTGTGTTTTTCAGTGACATTCAGAATGGTACAAATGAGCTAGAAATTGCCCTTTCATTCTCCAGGCTTTATTTCACAAATTCTGTGTGTGAGTTATACATTTGCTTGGTTTGCTTTTAATACCACAGAATGATGCACCCTGTGGTTTTATATACTCAACCTTTCCTGCCCATAAGTCTCTTTGCCCGAAGTGGAACAGAGAAAGGACAAAGTTACAGAGGAGTAAATTTCTAAAGATTCAGAGACAGTGTTTAGGGTGTAGGCTGAGTGTCACTCATTTATGGACTTATTTGTAGAGAAAGAAAGGTAAGGCAGTACGAAGCAGAGCACAGGCTGTTTTCTAGATGTTCACCTGAGCACCAGACTGTGCACAGAGGAGAGCGAAGGATGAGAGGAGTTCATGGAGGAGGTTCTGAGGTACAAAAAGATGGATTTTCTAACACAGCACAGAACTAGAAAATCAGGAAAGCAAAGAACTGATTGGAAGAGGCAGTCATCTTTTGTATTGCAGAGGGCACTGACAAAACAATGTGGCAAGACCAGGTTACAAAAGACCTTAGCTGCTAGGGTAATAAACACACACCCACACCACCACCACTACCACACACAGACACACACAGACACACACACACACACACACACACACACATACACACATACTCCTGAAGAATACAGGAGATAGTCATGTGGTTTACAAATCACAATCTAGCACTCTCTAGTGCGTAATTATGCACTTTCCTTCTAGTCTTTATCTGTGCCTATTTGTGCACTCTGAAATGAATGTAGAAAATAAAATTAAACATTTAGAGATGTTACAGCTATCTGCTATTGCCATTAAAGTGCATGGCTTCTTATTTTTCACTGAGGGAATGAAAATAAGTTTTCACCACTAATTTTCTGAGAGGAAGCCCAGGGCCTCCCTAACAGAGGCCTTAACGTAAGGACAAACTCACTTTCTGCCCAGAATCAGAATTCCCTTTGTTCCTAATTACTCTCATTTCACTGGCTGCGTCCTTTTAAGTGCATTTTGATCTTGATAATACTTTTAATACTCTGCATAGAAACTAACCTCATAGGACCAAGATCAGGGATCAACAAAGTGTGGACTATGTGCCACGTTTGGGCCTTGTCTGTTTTGCAGAGTTTTAATGAAGCAAAACCATATTCATTTCTTAACGTTTCACTTGTGGTTGGTTTTATGTTACCACAGGAGAGCTAAGGTAGTGCCACAAAGATGACACCAGGAACAAGTTTTAAAATAATTACTAACTGGAGTTTGCAATAAAAGTTTGTGTGGAAAGTGAGTCTTAGGTGGAAATTTCCAACAGGCACATGAGATTATTATTGCCCAGCCACAAGAGGAATGTCAAGGATCGCATTAAGTAACATGTTACACCAGTTTATGTATTTATTTATTTTACTTTAGCACAGAAAGAGACTCAAGCTTATGAGATCTGATTAAACAAATTTGGTCATTTGTTTGTTTCTTTCTTTCTTTGTTTTGAAATAGACCTTGCTATGTAGTCCAGCCTTCTCTTGAACTCATTACGGAGCCCAGCTTGACCTTGAACTCCCAACAATCCTCCTGCCTCTGCCTCCAGAGCACTGGGACTACTGGCATGTGCCACCATGCCTGGCTCTTTTGATGCTGATTTTTAAAGACCATTTCAAATTTATATCAAAGCAACAGTAATAATCACAGAAACTCATGCAGCAAAGTGAAAGTCATTTCATTAACAATATAAGGGAAAATGTTAAGTAAAAGCATATTTCCTCTTTGCTCTGTATTTCTGTGTAATTTGTATAGCAGTTATTGTTGAGGACAATGAGCACAGCTTTATGTACTGTATGCTTCTCATACTCAGCTCCATTCGCAGAAATGAAATAGTTTAGCAACTGAGAATAAAAGGGAAAAGGAGAATTAACTTTACTGAAATCCATTGTAACACAAAGGACACATCCTCCATCCCTAAATATACTGAGGTGGTAAATCATATTACCCATATTTTATAAATAAGAAACTGAGACATAGGGAACTTACATAATTTACCAATGCACAGTATTCAGTGACAGAAAACGTACTTTGGTGTAAGTACCTTCTTTCCAGATTCCTAGCAAAAGTTTGTAAAAGTAAATAACATCTTGTCAGAGTACCAATTTATCAGAGAAAAAGGAAAATGAACAAGACCGAGAGCCACAGAGGTTAAGAAATCATCAGTTCCACACAGACAAGATCAGGTGGGAAAGAGGGCAAGCCAGCTTACTATATAGATATGAAAATAATCAGAAATGAAAAGAGTGATGCTGTGTGTAGATAGGAGTTAGAGGCACATTGCATATATTTTGAATAATAAAACAGATTCCAAAGTTTCAAGTCTCTGCATACACACACACACACACACACACACGTATATTTACGAATACACATTATCAACAGTGAAACAAAACATCCTCAGCTCACATGTAATAGAAAGCAAGGTGTTGTAAACAGTCCTGTGGCTCACAGAATCTGCTGGTGTTCTGAAACAAATTCGTATATAAATGTTTCGTTGTTTACAAATCCAGCAGAAGGTGAATAACTTTTGCAATCACTAATAATTTGGAAATGTATATGTATTGCAGCAAAACCTGGACTATTCAAAGTCATTGCAATGGTACATTTTATTTAGCTGTCTTTTAGGGAAAGGAATCTTTTTCTCCATCCAACTATCTTTTACAAAAATGTGTTTCAGAAATTTTTCTCTCCCAAACTTCAGAGTCCCTTTTTCTCTCTGTCTCCATTTCCAGATCATTTTTTACATAAGACAAATATGTAGTATTCATTTATGTAAGTGGGGAAAGAACCAGAATTTCACATAATGCTACTACAGCTCTCCATTTTTCTTTTGGCACTGTGACTTGAACTCAGGACCTTGCACTTGCCAGGCAGGTAATGTGCTGCAGAGCTATATTCCTGACCCAGCTCTCCATTAGTAAAGCTCTTAATTCATAAACATTTTACTTAAAGTATCATATTTACAAAATCTTGGCAGTGGGATACGGACTTTTTTGGGTGAGGGGGAGACTATTTTGATTTTCACAGCACTCTGTGTCGTAAATGTGTTTACTGAACTGTCAGGATCACCGCTATCTCTACTACTACTTCAGCGACCACAAGTGATACACGTTTTGTGAGAAGCAGAATGACATTATCCTCTTATCAATGTTCTATTACCTACCAAAGTGCCGTGTATGATCTACATGGATTTTGAAAGAACAAATTAATCACTGAGTCACAAACTCTGAGGACCCTATGAATTTCAGTTCTGTACTAATCGTCTTATTGAAAGACATCACTGAGCCAGGCACAATGGCAAATGCCTGTGATTTCAGCTACCCAGGAGACACAGGCAGGAAGTTCACAGTTTGGATGTCATTATGAGCAATCTACTGAGAGATTCTGTCTCCAAAAATTAAGAAAATGACATCACATAACTTGAAGAAAAGCAGACATTTTAGGATCCCTTTGACTTCTTCCAACAGCCCTGTGTTCCTTGTTTTTGATGTTTTACACAGCCTTTGAGAAAACACAACAAAGATTTCAGTGGGGAGCTATGTGTGACTTCAGAACATCTTCTTCTGTTCGACCAAAAAAGAGGAATAATTTTAATTGTCACTTCTATGGAAATACTTCTAATATTATCTTTATGAAAAATATCTCATAGCACTAGTGTCTGTCCTTGAAATGTGGTATCTTGTTTTTAAAATATTTATTCCTTTTAAATTTATTTACTCTATGGAATTTTAAAATAAAAACATCAATATACTTATGGTGCTTTGACATGAATATACACTGTAAAAGAGTTAAATCAAGCTAATTAACATTATATATCATGTATCTCTTTTCTGTGGATGGTGAAAGCATGGAAAATTCACTCTCACCAACTTTCAAGTATGAAACACATTTGTAAAATAGCTTTTTAAAAAACATATTCCCCATGTCTAATTGAAACCTTATAACATTTGATTAGTGTTTCCCCATCTCTTCACTCTTATCTGCAGCTCGTGGAAACCAATATTCCATTGTACTGTTTTGATTTCCAATGTTATCTGAATCCTTGGACTTGATAGGTGTTTTGGCTTCAATGTATATATACTTTACAACTTCTCTGTCAATTTGTCACTTAGGTATTGATACACACTTAGCTTGATTCCATATCTTGATGTTTCTTTCTAACACCTATTAATGTGAAATTGAGATTTTTCTATAGTCATTAAATCAAACCAGACAATGGCCTATATTTCACAGACAGCCTATTTTACCTGCTATCTTATGTTTCATGGATTCTCAAACTCAGCATTATTCATGTTAGGACCAGACAAATTTAGTTAGGCAAGGTTGTCTTGCTCATTGGAGAGTGTTTGGTTCTGGACCTTACCTCTCAATCTCAGTAACATCATTCTTGTAATGGTTAAACTTGATTGACCACTCGACCAACTTGACACCTAGGAGATTAGTAAAGAGATCTTTTGATTTTGTCTGAGTGCTTCATGGGAGCATAACCTTGGAGACTCCATACGGTCCCTCCTTGCTTGCTTTATGGTGCCTTTTCCTTGTGCTCTGCTTCCTGACCACTATGAAGTGTGCAGCTTAACTCTTGCATGCCCATTTGGCCATAATGTTTCTATTTTGGAATCAGCTGACCATGGACTGAAGCCTCTTAACACATGAGCAAAAAATAAACTTGTCCTCATTTAAATGTCAGGTGTTTTACCCCAGAAATAGGAAATCTGACCAACACAGAAAATCATACGAAAAAGTGAAGCCATTGTTGCTATGATATCTGGCCCTATGGCTGAGAAGGTTCTGGAGCTCATTCTGAGGAGGAATTTGGAGAGACTTGGAGATGCAGACTAAAGAAGATTTCAAATGTTGTGACTGGAACTTGTTGGGTGATTCTGCTGGGAGCTTGGAAGACCACAATGCTGATAGGTATATGGAGAGTGGAGAATGTTCTCATAAGTCTTCAGATGGAAATTAACACTGTTTTAGAAGTTGGACTGTAACATTCTGTCAAGGAATTTATCTAAATTCTCTCCATACCTAAAAACTGTGAGTTTATGGGCAATGTCCTATTTGATCTGGTGTGGGAAAGTTCAGGGCAGCCTCATGTTCAGGATGTCACATGAGTAGTGCTGGTGGATTTAAGCAGATATATATTGATAATTGAGAGCAACATCGGGGCAAACAAATTTGAAGAACTTTCAGTTTCACCCAAAAAAAGGACTTGAAAATTTGGATACAAAGGGGTTATAGTTGCCAAAAGATTCATCCATTGAAAAGAAACCAAGTCCTTTGCACCAAGACAAGAAAAAAACGACACATTTAGGGTATCCTATGAATGAGCAAGACTCATCCGTTGCAGGCTCAAGAAACTAAAAGTAAATTCTCTTTAAGCACTTTTCAGAGAGACTCCTGGGGTACCCTGACACACAGAGCCTCCTAAGTATTTCCCCTTATTCAGCCACTCAAATCCTCAGAGGTCACTGTAGTTATGGTTCAAGAGGGGTAGAAGTAGTACATGGCATCACCCACATGATGCTGGTGTTACACCCACGCAACATGCAAGAGGGATGGGGTCACAGAGGCTTCCTTTAAGATTTCAGAGAAGCCCTGGGAGTCCACATGATGTGTGTGACAAGGTCAGAATTTCTTTTTGGCACCCCTGAGGGGGTAATGTATGAAGTTCCAAAAGTGAAATTAAGGTTGCAGTGGAGATGAGAGAAAACTGGAAAGGACAGAAATGTGGTAACTCCCAAGAAAAGCTAACAGCAGCCATTGGATCTGTCTTGAGAGAGAGGTTCAGTGAACATCAACTAATACCATCTGTGTAGGACCACATAAGCCCTCTGGAATAGACATGTTGCTAACACGTACTCCAGATTCAAGACATGGAACACTAAGACTTAATGTTTTTCTTGATGAGTTTCAGTCTTATGTGGTCCAATTCCTTTCTATTTTCCTATTCCTATCTTTTAAAGTGGAGTGTTTATCCTCTGCAACTATATTTGGGAGCATTTAACTTTCTTTTCAAAGTTTTTAGAAGTTCAGAGCTAAGAGCTTGCCTTGAATGTAAGAGGAGTCTTTGACCTTGGATCTTTGTGAAATGCTGAGGCTATTGAGATTTTCAGGGAAGGAATTAGTGTTCTTGCAGTTGTAGGCAAATTAGTTGTACAATGTTAGGTGAAAATGTGTCAAGTTCTTATATTTGCTTGATAATTCATTGTGGTTTAAGGAGATATGTTTGGGTATCAAACTGACAAGGGTTTGAGGGTAAACATTAATGTTCATTGCCAACTTGATTGGCTTCAAAGATACCTAGAAGATTAGATCAGCACACTTATGAATCTTTCTGATTGGGTCCCTGGTTGCTTCCTTTCGAGCTGTTCTGTGCACTGTTTCTTGGGTACTATGAGTTGAGTAGGATTCCTCAGCTATACTTTACATTATTATAGTTCTTCTTTAAAGCCAACTGATCAGGGCTAAAATTTCTGAAACTATGAGAGAAAATAGGTGTCTCCAACCTTTAACTTGTGGGTGTCAGATAATTTGTCCCAGTAAAGAAAAAATGACTGATCCAATTATCACGTGATGTCTTATATAGTTTCCCGATTTTATAAAACTTTCATAGGAGATAAGAAGCACAAGTACCAGTTGAATCTAATGACATAATGGATTAGGTAAAATTGAAGACAATGACTTGTTCTTCTTTAAGAATTTTGGATAATATATTGTGAAGGAGAAGTTGTCACAATACATAGGGGCAGGAAGGGCACACATTTTAATGACAAACAACATAATTTCTGAGCTGCCCTCTTTAGAACTTTTTCACAAGCTGAAACGTGAATGCTTACCAAATACAGTGTTTTTACTCATATTTACTTTTATTATTCTGCATGGATAACCATTCTTTTCTTTTTCACCGTCTTTATTTGGCTTTCATAATAAGTACTTGCTTGTGCTTAAACCATATGAAATATATCGAGATTTCTCTCCCCCTACCCTTCAATGTGTCAGAGAGGGCACTAGTAACCTCTTGAATGAACACATATATTTGCACTATGTAAAATAGTAACCACTTTCCCAAGTTGACTCATAAGACCCAGTTCTGACCTAGCTCTTTCTGTGTGTACAAAGCTCCCTGTCCTTCCTAGAAAAACAGGTGATTGATCCAACACTATTTTATTTGCTTGTGATGATCAACTAATGAGCAACTCAACTGCCCAGTAACTGCTTCATTGGCTTTTGCACAGGGCTGCATGAAGTGCAGCCACCCAAAACTGTTTCTCTGTTTTCAGTACAAATCACCATTAATATTGTGGCTGCCTGACAAGCTTGTGGCAAAAAATGTGTAAGGCACATAATCCTACAGCCTATCATCAGGAGCAATTTCATCGTCCCATCTGCTGCCACCCATTTCCAGGCAGTTTGTGTTTATAATCAATAGTTTATGATCCTCTGTCAAAAAAATCATATGATATTTAAAACTGCTTATATGTTTGAAACTTTTTCTATTTGTTTGCAAGTCAAGTTTCCTGGCTGAGTCTCTGAAGTGCATAATTCCTGGCAAATGCAAGCAAACTCTGACCTCATTCTGTACTCAATGTGTTTTTAATATTCAAACTTAGACCATCTATTTCTTCAGCATAGGTTTTGGTAAATTAATCATATCTAGATAAGATATGGTATCTTAATAATTTTGTAGAATAATTTGTGATAGATAGAAGTAAAAAAAGAGCATAGATCAAATCTTAATATGAACAGGAAAGTCAGGAATATAACTCGGGGCAGAGTGTCTGCCTGACAACTGCGAGGTTGTGACTTTGATTCTCGGTACTATATATATATACATATATATATATATATATATATATATATATATAAAATAGACAGAGGAGAATTCTGTAAGATGCTGAAGTACATTGTTACCTATATAGCAGTTTGTTCTGTTCCAGTGAGTCCTGGGTATTATGTAAAATTTTATTAGGGAAATTGAACATGTACTTATGTATATATTTATGTTTCCTGGATACCTTAGAATATGAACCATACAATTTTACTGGGTGAGATTTTAGGGCTATTTTGCACATGAAAAATACATTTCTGAGTACACTGACCAGAATGTAGGTAACTTTGCCATAAGTGTAAACAATCTTTATCTTTCTTTCCTTTTCCATTACTACATTACCAATGTGTGTATCAGTGCCTCTGCACAGTCTGGCTCCTTTTAAGGCTTATGCTGAATGAACGAAGGGTAAGAAATACACGCAATAATCATCCCTGTTATTCTCTGTAAATTATTGTCAATTTTGAGAAATTTCCTGTCAGAAGAATGGTCCATCAACACTGCATTTTAGATATATAACATATTACATCGCATCTATTCATCCCCTAGTTGCTCCAGCGTTTTAGGTGTCTGTGCTGTACTTCACACCCTGTACAACATACTAAAAGACAGTAAAATAAAAAGTGTGCAGGCTTTGGAAACCTCAGATATGAGTCTAAATTTCATATCTAAGCCTCCAGGTCTTAGATTCCATAATCTTGAATCATACAGGACTGGCATGAATTGTGAATCCCCTCCTCCAAATCAACCACTGAGTTCCCTCAGCACAAATCTTAGTGTTTTGTGAAAAACTCCTGGGGACACTAAACACTTTCGTGAATGCAAACATAGCAGGCAACACCCTGCAGTGTAGGAAGGATGGGAAGCCACATGTGGAGAAGATTTCTCTTGACTTGGGAAACTTTTGCCTGCATTGATGCCCCAGAGAGTCATTGTCAGCAGCATTTGCTCAGGCTTCCCAGGGTGATCATGCTGAAGTCCAACCCAAGCAATGTGACATGCTTCACCCCAGCTAGCATTCACCCTTCCTTCTCCTTCTCCTCTAAAACACCAGCCATGGTGTCTCATGGTGTACAGAGAACGTGTTCTCCCTCTGCCAGCTTATTGAGGAGGTTTGAAGGAGAATCAACGATCATAGGATTTTATCTGATGGAAAGACGGCAAAGGGGGTATCTGACAGCACTTCTGAGCCACATTCCCTCCTGTGCTCACGGAAGCAACATGCTATGAGAGCCTGGGCCTTGGCTGTTCTGTATCAGCAAGAGCAGACAGGTTTTCTAACATCTACTGAGAACCAGACTCTCTCAGCCAAAATAACCAGATGCTTGAGAAATGTAAGCATTAAAGACAAAACATAAAATAGGACAATGTTTATCACGTAAATTGGAAAAAAGTGAAATGAATAATTCAAACTAATTATAAAAATATTTACAATGACAGAAGTAATAATGTTGATGAGACAGAGTAGGACGATCGGAAGCTAGTCATAAACATGTGCTAGCTGTTGTCACAGGCAACAGGACTCTAAGGTGTGATGAGGGGGAAATGTTTTGTGGGATGCTGGATAGGATACTGGAACAATACAGAAAAAACAGGAAGTGTAGCCTAAAGGAATGTGACTAAAGTGTGGATTTTATTTAATGAAATATATTACTACAGGTACAGTAGCTATGACAAAAATGTGTTACTAATATGACATATTAGGGACAAAACACTGAGTGTGAGACTTCTGAGATACTGTGAACTCTTTAGCACTTCTGTAAACGTGAATTTTTTCTAAAACAAAAATATAGCAAGACAAGTAATTACTTTCAGTTGCCAGTTTGAATATAAGAAACAGAAGTCTGTACTAATAATAAAAAGCTTGAGAAATGAAAGAATTGCCCATTCTTTGGTTCTTCAGTGAAATGAATTCACAGGGCACCACTGCCCCTACAATGGAGAGATGCAAAGATGAATACAGATAATCACGAAGAAACGGGAAATTGAAGAGCCAAATCATCCATGGGAACTAGTTATCACGCAAGAAGAAAATTAACCTGCAAATAATAAATTGCTGGGTGCTTAGCTTGTAGTGACTGAGAGTTAAAAAATTCTAGGGCTGTGATTATGTGGTCCCCAATACTCATCAGGTTTGCCTGCAGGAACTCAGGTGAGTTTTTACTGTGAATATCTGAGGAAAATTTCTCATACTTGTCGCCAGAGTAGAGGATGAGAAGCAGATATTTTGAAATAAATTAGAGAATTTTGTTAATCTCCAAAAATTCCCCTCAAGAGAAATTATGTTATGAGATGCTAAACTGTTGGAGTTTATCAGCATAAAACTGATCTGGGAGATCAATACCCATGTCCAATCCACTTAACTACCTTGTTCCAGTTAACAGGGGGCAGCATTCATGACCTCTCCCATCCCAGGACACAGACACACTGAAGAACTGAGATCTATAGACTACAGAATAGTCTTCTTTTACCACATTGACTTTGTAGAGATGGAGCAAGCAAGCATTAAAACAAGGCTGAAATATGACAAAGTTGTTAGAATTATCAGACCAGCAGTGAAAGGAAATAATGACTAATATCCTAAGGACTCTAATGAAAAACTAGACAGCACAGATTGATAATATAAGCAGAGAGAGGAGGAAGCTAAGCAAGAATTTAAATATGGTTCAGATAAAAACAGAAAACTACTACAAAAGGTAAAAGAGAATACTTTTGATGAGCTTGCTAGCAGATAACACATTAGTGATTAAAACTCTCTGAACTTGAGACTTTGTCAATAGGAAACTATCAAACGAGAGAATAAAAGGCTGAGGAAAAACGTCACAGATTTTCCAAGAATGGTGGATACATGTATAACTGAAATACAAGAAAGAGAAAGAGAAATGAAGAAATATTGAATGAATAATACTAAGAATTTCTTCAACATAGTATCACACAGTAATCCACAGTAACAGAAAATTCATAGAAATCCGAGTAAGGCTTCTGAACCCTATGCCCCCCAACCACAAGTGTATAGACATATCAGAATTACACTTTAGAAAAGCAAAAGTAGATCAAACGAGCTTCAGAAAAGCTACAGAGGGAACCCAACCAGTGGAACAAAGGCATGAGTTGCATACAATTTTCTTCGGAAACTGTGCAAACAAAAATTGGGGTGAAATACTTCCAAATATTTCAGAGAAAACAAGCACTGATCTGTAATTCTGTACCATTCAAAATCATTCTTGAAAAATGAAAAAAGCACTAGTCATTACAGCACCTAAATTGAAAACTAAATAGCTGTAGTAACAAAACTAGCATG
This sequence comes from Dinomys branickii, assembly GCA_004027595.1. Classification (NCBI taxonomy): domain Eukaryota; kingdom Metazoa; phylum Chordata; class Mammalia; order Rodentia; family Dinomyidae; genus Dinomys; species Dinomys branickii. The sequence continues at coordinate 13,648 of PVLD010021299.1, read as the reverse complement.
ATGTTGTCAATAAAAATGGACACGGACCAAAGGAACAGAGTAAAAAGCCTATATGTAATCTCATGTATCAACAACCTAGTGATTTTTGGACAAAAATGCAATGTATAAAAAGTACATTATTTTTAAAAAATGATAACAGAAAATTTGTATGACAATATTCAAAAGAATGAAACTAGACACATATCTCTCCCCTTACACAAAAATCAACTCAACATGCATCAAAGTTTTAAATGTAAGATCTCAATCTATGAAACTATGAGAAGAAAAACATTCAGGACATCAGAATGGACAGACTTTTCCAGATGAAATACTAAAAGCAGGGTGGGGAGGGGAGACTAAAATACACAGCTGAGCTTACAACAACAGCAAAGCAAACAATCCTCAGAGTAAAGACACAACCTATGGAATGTGAGAAAATGTCCGCAATGTATACATCTGTCAAAGACCAATTCACAAGGTAAAAAGCAACTCAAAAAATTCTACTTTGGGTATAAAATATCCACGATAGGTCCATGTGTCAAAGGTCTGATCCATAGTTAACAGTGCTATTGGATATTGGTGGAATCTTTAAGAGCTGGGACCTAAACTGGGAATGGAGACGCACCTGTGATTCCAGTGTGCTGGGGGTCTGAGGCAGGAAGACTGCAAGTTTGAGCACCACCTAGACAATTTAGAGACTTAATGAGGTGCAGTCTCAAAATAAATGAAATAAATTAAAATGGAGTTGAGTACGTAGCTCATTGTGAGTTTAATGTCTTGTACTGCATTAAAAATAAAACAAATCAATCAAAGCTGGACTTACTGGGAAGTTTTACACCATTGTGGGTGCCCACCTTAAGGGATTACAGAAAATGAGCGCCTTGTTTCTCTCTCATTTCTAGCCCTGAAGTGATCAAGAGAAGACACAGACAGGAAGAAATGATTTTCAAAGAAAGCATCTGATAAATAACTGTTTACCAAAATATATAAATCTTTCTTAAAACTCAATGCAAAACAATGAACAAGCAGATTTTCAGATATGCAAAATCAGAATACACACCTTGCCACATAAAATATAGACATTTTAGATAAGCAGATGAAAACCTACACAAAACCTTTTGCCATTAGGAAATTATAAATTAAGACAATAAGGTGCCATTATAGAACTATCGCATGTATGGTACATATTTTACAACGCACCGCCAGTAGTAAGTGCTGACAAGGATATGGAGGAACAGAAACACTCACTCATTACTCACTGGAACACAAAATGCTGCAGACACCTTGGAGGACAGTTTGGCAGTCTCCCACAACACTGAACATTCTTTTCCCATACTTAGAAATTGCATTTCTTGTTATTTAATGAAGTGGGTAAATGTGTCTATGTAAAAACCCACACACAGGTGATGATAGCAGTATTATTCATAAGTGAGTGGGTAAATACCGGAGGACATGAAGACAATGGAATATTGTTCACTGATAAAAAGAAGTGAACTATCAAGCCAATAAAAGGCATGGAAGAATTTCAAACGCACAAAATTAAGTAAGAGAAGCCAATTTCAAAAGGCTACCTGCAAAATTATTCCAGCGATGTGACACTGGAAAGACAGAGCTGAGGAAAGAGTAAAAAGATCTGTGACTTCCATGAGTTAGCGGGGAGTTAGGGTGAACAGGGGAAGCACAGAGTATCTTTAGATGACAGAACTACTCCAAATGCTATGAAAATGGTGGACACATATGGTTATACATTTATCTTAACCCAAATAGTGTAAGAATGAACCATATTGTAAACTATGGGCTTTTTGTAATGATTAATCAATGTAGACTATCCAGTATATCAATAATACTATAAGATATAATTGACAGGTAGGGTGAATATTTAATTTTTTTAAAAAACGATTATACTAAAATACATATTGTTGTTAATCCCCCCCTCAAAATACTCCCTCTTGAACCCAGGCAGTCCTCTCAGTTTTGTCACTTTCTGGAGCTTTTCTGGAAGTGTTTTTTCTGTAGTCTTTTCACTTGCATTGTTTTGACATCCTCATTCAAAATGTTCACCTGTCCTGATCATTCCACTTTTAAGGAAGAGCCAAGGGTTGCACAGCGAATAAGGAAGATGAGGGCACACTGCGATTTTTTACAACCCTGCCCTTCCATTCCATGGTGCTGGGCAGTAGAACTCACGTGTTCTACAGACATGAAAGAGGACTTCTAGAACAGCTCCACCAAGCGGCAGAAATGATGGGGTAAGTGTGCGCAAACCAAGAGGCAGTGATTTGCGGTGGATTTAAGGTGCTGTGTCTTTCACAGCGATAATGTTTTAAATGTGAACTCACCATAGAGTTTGATCACACCGTGTAGTCTGATGTGAGATTTTTCTAAGGAAAGAGGCTGTGCATATGTCGGGTGGGAGGTATGCAAGAAATCTCTCTCTCTTTGCTCTCAATTTAGCTGTGCAACTAAAATTGCTCTAAAAATAAAACGTATTAAAAATAACAAAGTATAGTAGTGGAAAAACAAAAATAGGATGAAGTAGACTTCTGAGAGAAAATGAATTAGAGAATTGTAGTCTAAATGAAAACTGTTCCAAAATATATCAAGGAGATGGCAGGGATGGAGAAAAGTTTAAAGTGTAGAAAATAAAATTAGAAGTACTAGATCCAGTTCATGAAAGTTGCAGAAAAGGATAAAATATATGCATGTATATAGGTGTTTATACAGATACATACATATATATATATATATAAGTTTACCTATGTATTATATTTACATATGTGCATATGTTTACATAGATATCTTTGCTATACATATACATATGTGGCAAAAGGAAAGAGAAAAAAGACCCAGACTGAATATAATGAGTGGGTACTAGCCAGTATAGAAAAGAAGAATCCTTCAGCTAGACACGTTTTGGAAAACCTTACAGGCATCAAGAGGAAAATATACTTTTTACAATTCCAGGAGAGTATAGATAACATATAGTAGACTAAAACTCAGTCTATGAAAAGTTTAAATTCCTCATAATAATATTTCTGAAGATGAAGCAATGATCAAAATGTAAAAGATTTTGTGCAAGGATAATTACCTGTTCAAATTAATAATTATCTATGAAGCTTCTGCACACACATCTTTAAATGCATTATGCTTCAAAAGATTTGCTGAACAGTCTTTTTTTCCACACAAAATTTTAAAAGTGGAGGGTTGCATAAGGGGACAGAAATTCATGGCATCCTGTCTTGAAAACAAAGAGAGAAGAAATAGAAATTGTACACTAAATATTTATTGAATTCTAAACATACCAGTGACTTTATTTAAATGCAAAGAAAAAATAAAAAAGGAAAGGAAAACCAGCTTAGAGTGATTGTGAAATATTTTCATTACTGGTGGCACATAGTATAATACCTCTATCTGCATATAACTGGGGGTACCATTGAATAAGACAAAAATAAATCTAAAAGGTATAGCATGCCATCTGGAGAGTAAGAGCATTCAAATAACTTAGTAATACATATTATAAAAGCAAAAAGACTTCTAAGAAAAAAAACACTTCTTGTTTTATCCAAGGTGTTCTATACATGAGAAAAATATTGAAAACTATCTTTCTAATTATTGTATATAAACCTAGAGTGAGATCGAATAAAGAATTAAAATAAGTTAAATGATACAACTATTTAATATTTGAATACAAATACTGTGACTTTTAATTGTGATAGATCAATTTGATTGGGGGAAGAAACCACCTATCAGATTAGTGGAGTGCAGTTCTGGGTGTGTCTGGGTATGATTGACATGTCATTCAGCACACAGAGGCTAAGATTCATCTTGGTTGTAGGTGCCACCAACCAGTGGCCTTGTAGCCTGGTTGGAATTAAACCGCGAAAGAAGGAAGTATGCTCATTTCAAAGAGCTCCAGTGTTCCTGAACAATGGATCTTTCGCTGTCATCATTGGTCTCCAGGTCTCTAATGTCTTCGGCCTTTCAAGGTAGACTTACTTTGGGGACTTGACAGTGACCTTCCAGTACTTTGACCTTGGATTGGTGCTGTATTTTTTTTGTTCTGTGACTTCCACCTTCCTGGGCTTAGTAGCTGCTGCCTCCTCTGCCTGATGCCCATTGCAGATTCTCCTGCCTCTGACCCCGCAGCTGTCCAGTATGGAGTCTTTCCCTGCTGATGCTGTAAGCCTGCCTAATAAACTCTCTAGCATTGTTGCACATATGTTTTCTATTGATTTTGGGCCTCTAGAGAGTCCTGGAGAATACAGGTAAAAAAACGCTAAATAGTTGGGGGTGGTGACACCCACCTGTAATCCTAGTGCTTGGAAGTTGGGAGGCTAAGGGAGGAGGAGTTTAGTGAGTTGAAGGCCAGCTTGGGATACATAATGAGTTCAAGGCCAACCTGAGTTACACAGTGAGAGCTTGTCTCAAAAGAAAAAAAAAAAAACAGAAAGCTGAATAACTAATGAAAACTACAGTATATTATAATGAATATAACTAAATAAATTTTCCACTTACCAATTAATTTATGTAATTTCTGTAGTTTGCTTATCACAGAAAAAAGGCATGTAAAGAAATTTACTATTTATATCCCATTTTAAACATGTTCATTACACTTTATGAATCACTCATCTGCTGTGAAAAACATTTCAGTCACTGATGGACTACATATACAACCTTGGTCATATAAAATTACAATGTAGTTGAAAAATTCCTATCATCTGCTGATGTGATGACCTTCATGATGTTATAGCATAACTCATTCATTTTGTGGGATGACGCTGAAAACCAATTTACTGTGTTACTAGTCATAAAAATATAGTACACAGTCTTACATGCAGTACATAATGTTTCATGATTATAAATGACACAGTACTTGTTTGTATACTTACTTTACTGTAGTTTTTATTATTTTAGAGTGCACGCTTTCTACCTGTAAAAAATGTTATTATAAAACACTATGCTGTGTTACATCCGTGGAAGCCTCATACATGACTTTCTCAATCAAATCAACAGGTCATGTCTGGTAATTGACCTGTCCCACTTACGTTTGTGTAAGAGTACTCTATTATGTTAACACAAAGATGAAATCATTTTAATGACATGTCTCCCAGAGTGACTTCCTATCATTAACTGGTGTGTGCTTATATAAGGTCAAATAACTTGATTACATACCATTTACCAAAATCCCACAGCAAAAATTGCTCCTAATGGGAAGACTAGACACTGTCTTTCACTTAGAGATAAGTCAGGATTGCTCATGGAACAATATCTGTAGAAGCAGATGGTTATTGCTCTGTCCGACTTCAAGGACCCCATCATGGAGACTGTGATGCACATAGCACCACAGTAGACTTGACGTGACACGAATTCTACTATTTTATGTATTGTCCTTATCACCACTACTTTTTTATATGGCCTGTTGTTTTGTTTTTTGGGGGGGGCATTCTGTCTTTTTGAGACAGGGTCTCACTATGCAGTTCAGGCTGACCTTGAGCTCACTTTGTAGCTCAGGACCTTGCGCTTGCCAGGCAGGTGCTTGTGCCACTGAGCTATATTCCTGGCCTATGTGGCACTGTAAGATCTTCCACTATAGTTAGAAAGTGTTTTATTTCTACAAAACTCACTTTGGAGTTCAATCCCAAATGTGAGCTACTAAGAAGGTAGAAGCTTAATGTGACCATGATGTTTACAGTTAGGAATCTGTGGGCTCATTAGGGTTAGATGAAGTTATCAGGGCACAGCCCCATGGTACAATACTGATGGTATTTTAGGAAAAGGGAGAGAGATCACAGGATGTACAAACACACACACACACACACACACACTTCTCTCTGTGTCTGTGTCTGCGTCTGTCTGTCTGTCTCTCTCTCTCTCCCCTCTCCGCTGTCTCTCTGTCTTTTGCAGTGTGTTATGCAGTATTTAGGGACTGTCTGCCTGCAGGAAAGCCAAGACCATATGTAATCCCTTGATCCTGACCTAGAATTGTGAGCCAAAATTAATCTCTTTTCTTTATAAATGACCTAGACTATATTTGCCAGTGATTAGAGAGTCAACAAATGGTTAAATAAATTTTGAAAAAGCTCACAAAAGAGGAAGACATGCTGATATAATATTGTCATGTTATAAACAGAGTTAGAATGGATACTTAGGCAAAATCTAATAAATAAATAAATGAAACAGAATAGAGAACCCAGAAACTGAGCTGCATACACAAACAAACTTACTGTATGATAAATACAAGTTCACAAATCCATAAAGAAAGATCATTCAATAGATGATGTTGGAAAACTTGGCTGAAAATGTGGGAAAAATTAAAATGCACCCTTTTATAATACCATGTAAAGGAGTGAGTTTTTGATAGATTTACTAACAAGTGTGTGAAAGGCAAAGATATAAAATTAAGAAAATTAGTGTATGATTTATAAAGTATGATGTGTAAATTATAATTTGTAAGATTGCTTTAAAACCTGAAGAGTTTATAATCAGATGTTTAAGTGAGACAGGCTTTCAATAGCGATATAAAAGAACTGTGTGACAAAACTTTATTTGTTTACACCAAACTTAATGATTTTGCTTTGGAGATATAAAGAAAATTAAAAGAAAAAATGAGAAAATGATTAAAGAAAAATATAAAAACATCTAAAATAAAGAGATTATGCAAATCAAAGTAAAAAGGTAGAAAACAGCCTAGACCAATTATTAATAAACAGTGGACACATAAATAGATAATCAGAAGATGAGTTTTTCTATAAACATTTGCCAAAAACTGTTATTCTTTGAGCAATAGATCCTGGAGATACAACATTAAATGCAATGGTCAGAATTCTTGGTCTGAGACATTAGAGAAAGGAGTCCAGGATGGATATTACATCTTTGACTTGGATCTCCTTACTGGTCTCAAGGTTCCTGTGTTCTGTGCTTCCAGCCTGAATCAGCAAGTCCTGCCTTCTGGCTTACATGTCACTTAAGATCTGGAAGAGAAGGGAGAAGTATACAATGCTAGGCAAACACTACCCACTACTGCAAACATAACTCACAGTAAGGACTGGAACACAGTATTCGGAGAAAGATAATGAGATTCAGGGCAGTGGATGATAAATGAACTCTTTGGAACTTTGTAGAATTTATTAAAATGTTGCTTTGTAGGATGGCTAAGTAAGAACCGTTCTCTAACTTCAAATCTAAGTGTTAAGTGAAAGAGACCAAACTTATGCTTGAAAGAGTCAAAGACATTAGTGCTCTGTACTTTCAAATGCACAATAGTGAATTGCCTTTTGGTACCAGAAAGTATACATGCGGAAAATACACAGGAATTTTAATGCATTTGGACAAAAACATGGAATTTAGTACCAGACACACAGTGGTTTGAATTCTGACCTTGGATGGGCCAAGTCATTGTTATGTTTTGGGTTTAAAAAAATGCTCCCCTCAAGTCTCATGTGTACAGAGGTAGGGCTTTTTTTTGTTGTTTTTTGTGGTTTTTTTGGAAGGCAGTTGGATCACAGGCACCATCTACTCCTCAGTACATGAATCCACTTGTGCATTCACAGCAGAACATGTTGCTAAGCCTGGGGCTTGATCAGAACAGGAGGATCACTGGAAGCATGACCTGGACATGCATCTCCCTCGTTTCTTCCCTGCATCCTGGCCTCCAGGAGGTGAGCAGATTTGCTGCACAGCAGGACCATCTACCATTCCTTTCTGAGCTTGAACCTGAAAACTGTGGACTGAATCCATGAAAAACCATGAGCCAGAATCCACCTCTTCTTTTCAGTTTGGGTGTCATGTATTTTGTCCGAGCAATGAGAAAAGTAACCAAGACAGTCATTTAACCTAATTGTGCTGTGCTTTTCTCAAAAGTGACATAGCAACAGCACAACCGCTCGAGATGATTTTGTTCTTTTGGCCCGGAGTGGTGGGAGAAGATGACCTAAAATAACTAGTGCAGGGCCTACCTTTTATAAAGTACTCAGTAATGCTCATCTCTCATCATTTCATTCAAGGAACTTGATGAGTTGACTCTTCTATCTGGGCAGTCAGGAAAGTGAAAGTTATCCCTGGATATTTTAAACCCTCTGCCCCTGAGAGCATGATCCTTTAATTCATTTGATGTTGAATATTTTAACAGAAGGTATGTATTACAGCCATAAATTTTGAAGTTGTAAATGTTCAAGGAGAAAAAAGTAAAATTGCACATTTACACATAAAGCGATTGCGATGGAAAGGCCTCTGCGGAATCTCAGGCCGGTGAATTAAGGGGTGAAGCCCTGAGTACTGCTGTGCATCTCTCACAGTGCCCTGTCCTCTCTCTTGTGGTATGTAGTATTATTATTCCTTTGGTTTCAGTTTAGTGGTTCCTTTCTTCTTTTTTTTTTTACATACATTTTATACAAGGCCGTTCAGGAAGGGAAATGTATGAATGTATAAAATTTCTAAAATAATGAATTTGATTCTAAGTTCCACAAGAGATTTTCACATAGACCGAGTTGTTATTACTGGTGTCAGTGGAAGAATCATGTATCAGTTGGCTTCAGAGCAGGGTCACGTTAAGGTGCTTGTAGCACATGAAAGGAGGAGCATATTCCAGGTCGAGCAAATGTGAGCCAGAAAATAATCTAAAGAGAATAAAGTGTCATTACAGAGACATAAACAGTCAGCTTCAATTAAAAAAGCAATTTGCAGACTCTAATAAATACTTTATGCACAAAGAAAGGGAGGAAAAAGGATGGAAGAAAGCAGGAAAGAAGGGGGCAGGGAACAAAGTGACGGACAAATGACAGGTCTGAAAGAGTAGATGGACAGTTCTGAAACTAATTGAAGAGACAAGCAGATTTAATTAATGGTATTTTCTCAATTTCGTGCTGGCATTTTTCTAGCATGTTCAGTTCAAAATTGATGGTCATAGCTTTGGTTTTAGTCACATGAACATATGATTGTCACGGTTCCCTCCTTGACATGGTGACCTTCACTGGTAACAGTGCAGAGCTGAGTGTGTGTGTCTGTATGTGTGTTTATGTGTGTTCGTAGGAAGTGCACATAAATTGTTAAGTCCGGTCAGAAGCAGAGCAAAATAAACAATGCTTCTAAAACACAAGCCATGGCCAAAAAGAATGGATGAATTATTACTCTGGCATTTTCTTTGTTATTTGTGTCCAGAAATCAATCATCCAGTGAAGGAACAGAGTCATTTATAAGTCAGGTTCTGTCAAATGCTTGTGAGTCTCACCCGGTATAACATGTCTGTGAATCCCTATGAGATCTTATGACAACAGAAAATAATCTTATTACAGGCCTGGCATTAATAATTTGGTACATATTATTCTAACAGGATACAAAAACAGGAATTTGGAATAAAATAACCACTGAAAATAGAGGTGCCCGCTGATCGTATGAAACCTTTTCTCCTTTCTCTCCACACCTTGTTTAATAGAAATAGATGAAGGTGATGGAACATTTATTATAGAAACAAGTTAACCAAAAGGACCTGTCATTTTGATGGAGGATCTTATTTGTTCAACAAAATATCCAAACACATGAGGCAATCTGGAAACGCAACAGGGAAAGCAGAGAAGCCCTGCTTCCTTGCTTTTACTTCCCCTCTGCCTTTTGGGACAGAGATAAATGTCTGACGAGTATTGATTTAAAATAGAGACATAGTTTTATGAACATAGTTTGTTTCATCAAATTCAGAAGGACTAGATGGTTATCGGTTATCTCCTAAGAGTAGAATTTAGAACAAAGATTTCGTTAGAAACTCCCAAGCAAACGCCTCCCCGTTCCCTTCCCCTTCCCCGCCCCTGCCCCTCCCCCTCCTATTCCTCTCCCTCTCCCTCTCCCTCTTCCTTTTCCTTTCCTTCTCATTCTCACTCTCGCTCTTTCACTCCCACAGTTGCTTGCTCTCCCAATCCATCTTATTCAGTGGGCACAAACCACAAACTCACATGCTCAGTCTCTCCAAGGCAGAGCAACAGTAGCCAAACTGATAGAACTCTGATAAATAATGTAGGTTGGTGAGGAATCATTTTAACAATGAAGAACTACATTTGGCAAACAGAGCTAACATTTCCTGTTAACCAATTATTTCACCATATCCCTATGGGCTACACGAAAAGAACAACTCTCATTGGAAGCTATTTTAGGAGTGAGTAATCAGATAAGAGATGTTAATTAGGCAATATCAGTGGCTGATGGTACCAAGACGATACTTGTGAAAGTATTTTTATTCCTATAATGGTCTCACTGAGAGACTTTCTACTCTAGATAATTCAGAATTTGACATTTTTGGGGTCAGTATTGACTGTTTATATTTCAGTACATCAAATTCTGAAGTTTGATCTTTCCTGGGCTACTGATATGTAGTGTGATACTCTGTCAAAATACAGAGTAACTTCAAAGAAGTTGCTCAGATTAACAGATATAAGAATAGAAGATTGATCAAACCATTAAGGGGAATAAGAAAATAACAATCTAAAAGAACATTATGGACAATACATAGTTTCACTAGATAGGATGGTAGGAATTCACCAAGGGTGGTTATACCGCAAATTGTTATTTTCATATAAGTTGTTCAGATTACCAGATATAAGCATGCAAATGTAATATAACAACCACTGTTAATCCCTATCATTTGGTTTGAGACCCCATATCACTTTTTAATGTCCTTGCTTTGTTTCGTTTATATTTTGCTAATGTTCTTTTTTTCTCCTATTTTCTTTAAAATAATAATAAATACATGGTAACATTAACAAGCCACAATTTGTAGACAGCCACGTGGCTGTGAATGCAAACAAATGATATTCTATAGCATGGTCAGTTGCTAAGCTGTGAGGTTCAGTAGACTGGGTGAGTTAAATGGATTTTGACATAAATCATAAACACAGAACCACTGGTACACACAGCAGGAGTCCCCCTAAGTTACTCATAGCAGTAACCAGATGAGTCAGAAGGTCATTGTTTTGGGGAGGTTGAAATCTACTGAGATTAGGTGATATCCCTATTTGTCAGTTATATCAAATCTAGGCTAATTTTTAAGATGAATGAAATTTATTTTCTATCTATAGCCCATTCCTATATTTTAACCAAGAGAAATTTGATGTGCAGGTAAGGTGAGAAAACGAAGTGCTGGATTTGTTTCTGTTTGTTGATTTTTTTTATACTAGATGAAGAAATTTGACCAACAAGCTATAGAATTAAGAGGGTTTCTGTAGAACTTTCCCAACCTAACAATCAACATGAGCCCTCGTAGTGAGAAAATAATATCCACGCCATTGAACATAATTGATCACAGACTATAAGGTTTGATACACAGCTGGCGTTTACCAAACAACCCTTGTTCTCTCTGTGGTTTTGCGTGTATGTGTGTGTCAAGTAAGTCATTAAGTCAGCTGAAATAGAAATAATTTGGTACTCTTAGGACTGTTCTTTCTGGAGTGTCACATAGGCACTGTGCATAAATGTTTTCCTCTTTCAAAGGAGAGCATGCCAGGCTGTTGAGGTAGCTTTGTCTTTCAAGCATCAGGGTTTCATGTATCCTTTGTTGATGTTCCTTGTAGATAATAAAATGTAAAAAAACAAACAACCTGAATTGCTTGGGATTATTTTTTATATTCACAGTCCATTCTTCTCCTTGCCTTTCCTTCTCCCACCCTTTTTCTTTCCTTTCTTTTCTCTCTGCTCTTCTATCCCTTATTTCCATTCTTTTTTCTTCCTTGTTCAAGTATTTCTTGAACATTTTCCATACATCTGAAATAATCATAAGTTCTGGAGATTCATTATTAATACATTTTCTACCTTCAGATGTATGGTAAACTAGAATGTGCTAAAAGCTCACACTTTAAACCAAGCAAGTGGTATGAATATAATGTCTTTGCTCTGGAAGTTTTTGAACTGTCGAGTCACAGGATTTGGGTTACTCTTTAAAACAACCACATTGAGTGTTACAGAAAAGAACAAGCGGGAAAACAGTGAGATTAATTATGACAGTTCTACCACAGTCCAGGAAAGGGATCACGATGACACAGAGTGAAGTAATGTCTACAGAGTGTATGACAGTGATTTTCATTGTGGGGTGTGTTTTACTAGTTTAAAAATGAGCTATAGGGCAAAGGGCTGGGAAATATACTTTTATACTACTTTTCTTGCAATAACTCCCTTGATAGATCCAAGTTGTATCATAAACTCCATAGATAAAATGATTACTCCAAACATAACCTTGACTTTTCTCCTGCCTTTCCCCATGCCTATTAGAAATACATATTAAGTGGAACTTAGATTTTTGAAAACTTCAATGTTTAACCCAAGTTTCCTCATTCATCACAGGGGAAGACATACTTCAAGACAAATACATAGTCATCTTTCAAGGGAAAAGGCAAATAACCTCCATACTTTCACAGGAAACAATCAACAATAAGCATCAGTTGTTCGGTTTCCTATTATCAGAAAACCAGAGGATCGAGATACTTCGCACTGTCTAGAGATTTCAAAATTCTAAATCAATAATAGCTGCTAGCATAATTAATCTGTATTCTCCTATAGTCAGTTTTCTTTAGAAAGAGCCCCATACTACATAGGGAGGAAGAAATAAACTTTGCTATGAACTATACTCTGTCTGCGATTGTGTTCTGTTACTAACCTGCAATGACAAGCAAATAGTAATAAAAGATAAATCTTGACAGAAAGTCAGAGTCCCATTTCCCATAACCACTCTCTGTTCCTTTATCTCCCATTTTGCATTTTCTTACAAGTTTTATTTTCTCAAATAGAACAGAACCTTTTTAGTTATTTCTACCTCAATTTGATTTTTTTTACACGTTATTTAAGGAAAAATATATTTTCTTTTTGCTCAACATTTAGCAGGAGAACTAATCTTGATTTCAGAAAAGCTACCTAGAGTGCTGTTTCTTGTTTCAACTAAATGTGCATGGGTTTCTTTAGTAGGTAAAGCATAAAAATGTTAATTTGTCCCACCTTTCAGATAGGCAAACATCTGGAAAATATATCTCTGGAGTAAACAGCAAGGTAACTTTTAGTGGTCGCTGAATTTGCAGTTGAGTGGATTGAGTTATATTTATTTCCTCAGCAACTCTTCCCAAAGTTCTCTGCTCCTTTTGGATACTGCCATAAACAGTTGTTCTTCTTGCTCCTGTTTATTGTATTGTGTAAGACGGTGACTGTCCCCCATTAGGCTTCCCCAGTGTTCTGACTCAGGTCATCAGCCCGGTGGTTATTCTCACACCTTAACCTCCTAAGTATCTAAACTTTCGATGTCTCACACTGAAAAAAAATGCAAAATGTGAAACACCAATGAATATGAGTAGAATACACATGTTAGAATCTGTCCGGCGCCGCTCCCGACCCGCAGAAGACAGCACACAGACAATCGGGTTCTGTAACGTGTTTTCTTTATTGGACACAGCACAAGCCCCACAGGAGTCCACTCTCTGTGGCTCCTTCCGGGCTTCTTCTTCTTTTAGCTTCCCGTTACAGCAACTTATATAAGGGCGGTTAGCAAATCACACTACGCCACGTGGGCCTTCAGGATTGGTTTCAGGGCGCCGTAAGCAGGCACCTTTCTATATAAGGTATACACAGAGTCAGCAACAAGAACCAGAAAACAGGATATAGGCGCCATCTTGGTAACACGGTGGGAGGGGCTGATTCCAAGGAGACT